>OY390720.1:14293016-14316073 GCA_959613375.1 Heteropelma amictum | reverse complement strand
TTTTTTTAATCTGGGCTAACTTTTTCCGCTGATCACGATTTTGTTATTTAAAATTTTGAAAAACTGTAAATTCACCTCCGAATTGGATGATTTTTTTTTATTTATTTTTTTTACTATAATTTTTACTCGACTTTTGGATGAAACTGGATTCGAACATCATCGTTGTGATGTTCTACAATTACTCTACGAATTAAAAAAAAATCCAATGAAAAATGTTTCGTTATTGCAGCACTTGACATTCCGTTTTCAGAACAAAATAACGAATTGAGGCCATTGCGACTACGAGAGGCACCAAATGTTCGCAAATTTGAAGTATATATGTATTTTTATGAAAACTATTATGCACAACGTTCAGGGTACAGGCAAATAAAACAATTTTAACGCAGGAAGAGGTTGAAGTTCTGGTATATTTTTCACCATGCCATGGTGCTTACGTACATTCTATAATTTCGTATTACTTTTAACATGTTTCCCTTTTTGGATTTCAATATTATTAATAGTAAAAAAAATAAATAAAAAAAAATCATCCAATTCGGAGGTGAATTTACAGTTTTTCAAAATTTTAAATAACAAAATCGTGATCAGCGGAAAAAGTTAGCCCAGATTAAAAAAAAAACAACTCGATAAGTTAATTAGTTCCGTAGATATTCCATGTTCGTGGAATTTGAACGCGCGGATTCACTTTTTGCGCGAGCGCGTGCGAGCCAGAGACGGCCGCCCCACGCTGCCGCCGGACGCGGCGTCACATTTGGCCTCTCAATGAAACGCCAAAATGATCAATAAATTTATATGGGATTTTTCCGTCAATTTTTCTTCAGTTAGCATAAGCCTCAATCTGTACGCTGTCCAATTTTTAGCTCTCTATGCTAAAAAGAACAGCTGCAATAATTTTTCAAAAACTAATTTTATTATCTCCCCCTAATTAAGTTTTTGCAAATTTTTTTGTTCCCACAGTCGTAGAACAATGACCGCTTTCGGAAAATGTCAGTCCTGACTCTGTCACTTGAAAATTCGCGATGAAATTTCATTTGTTTATGAGTAAAAAACGTACCCTCTTTTTGGAGCCGTTTTTCACCTCTTTAATGATGAAAAATCGATTTGCCCCAAAGTGTCCATGATTGTACGACTCTTTCGGATTAGTTTCGTTTTTGTTTCATTGCGCTGCGACATTCTCCGGCTCTGCAAATTCCTCGCGAAAAAGGTCGGTTTTTTAACAACAAATAGCTTTTCTCGAAAACTATTCATCCGATCGAGCTTCGATTTTGCACACTTATTTTGTGTGCCGAGAGGCATATATTCAAAGATTCTAGAGGCTGTACACGCATTTTTCAATTAATAATGGAGTATAATAGAAATGGCTATTTTCGCTGGTTTTTAATTTATTGCGAGCGAACTAATCAACCGATTTTAGTTTCCGACCCGCCAAATTGTTCATTTTTCTAATACCTACAAATAGTTACTCAACTTTTTTTTCCTGGAATCAATAGTTTCGACGCTATCTCTAAAAAACATGGTTTTGTCAACTTTGACCGCGTGCCAAAAAAAAGCCTCCCAAAATCTGTGGTTGGAAAGTATCAGGCCTTCATCAGGGGCATCGGCTCTACACGAATTCATCGGTTAGAATCGATCTGGATCGGTGTCACAAATAAGACCATTTTTTGTATTCAGCTCCTGGACTAATAAGTTAATTGTGAATATTTGCTAAATGTTTAATAAACCTCTCAAAATGGCACGATTTCGTCCAACTCATCAGCCATTAACATATTATCAATGAAACCAATTACGAATAAAAAAAATAATATCCCAATTACAATAATCGAAAAATAAACCTTAAAAATTAAAAAAAAAGGCATTCAATCCAAGCTATTGACCTAAAAAATGTCATGGTTTTAGCTTTGCATGTTAGAAATATACTTCCATAAGTCCGGTAATGGTACTTATTGGAGTTTACCAAAAAAAAAATAATAATAACCTAGTTATCGGTCAAAATTTACGTGAATCGCGATTTTTCGATATTTCAACAATTACGGCACCAGAGACGAACGTACTGTAATTTTTTATCTATTCACATTGAAAAACTTGTAACTTATAACCTCAAATGGAGATAAAAAATTTTGTTGCCCACATGCATGCGTTGCAGTGGCTGAAAATATTTATATCAACTCTATAATTATTATTACATTTTTTTATTTATATCACGAAAATTTACAATTCATAAATTTGAAATGAATCAATTTTAATAATATTTATGTAGTTGATATAAATGTTTTCAGGCACTGCAACGCATGCGTGTAGGCAAAAAATGGATCTTTCTTCATTTAAGGTTATAAATTACAAGTTAATTTTATGTGAATAGATTTAAAAAATTGCAATACCTATCCACATATGGTGTTATAATTGATACAATATCGAAAAATAGCGATTTACGTAAATTTTGACCGATAACTCGGTTATAATTTTTTTTTTTGGCTAAACCTCAATAAGTACCATTACCGGACTTATGGGAGCATATTTCTTACATGCAAAACTAGGACCGTGCATTTTTTTAGGTCAAAAGTTTGGATCTAATGCCCTTTTTCACTTTTTAAGGTTTATTTTCCGATTTTGGAACTTGGGATATTAATCTTCAACCTTGGGACCAACTTTTTCTGAAAATTTCAGATTTTTTTATGTATTCACCGTTTTTACGAATAACTTGATCTTCTGGGAATAAAATAGAGCTAACAAATTCATCAAAGCGCGAAAAATAAAAAAAATCACAACTTTGAGGTCCTGTAACTCACTATGTTTAATTTCGAAAAATCTGAGAAAATTCAAAAGCACTTGTCGCATTATTTGAAACATATTCCTTGAGTTTCATAGCAATCTATATCTTTTGCGCCCGATTTGGTAGAGAATCGCCCATATACATACACACTCGGAGGCGCCGTCAGCTAGCGTTACAGAATCTGGACATGTCTTATGTTTGTGATCGTCTTATGATCGTGCTTTCCAAATTTTATGCAATTTTATGCTTGCTCTCCAAAAAATGTTATTCAATTCCTAAAAAACATTTTTTATTTTATCAACTATTTGTCAAATTTTTTTGATATAATTATTATATTGAATCAATATGCTAGGTATCTTGTATGTGAGTGATTTTTTTACAGATTTCTCTCATCGCCAAGTACTTGTATTTTCCAATATATTTCGGTTTTGTTGAGATCGTATAGCCAGGTGCTGTTTAAGAGCTTGCGCTGAAAATGAAATAGACGGAGAAATGTGTTCACTTCCAGTCAGGGATTTCAGTGCTAAAATGAAAATCGACGAGGGTATGAGATTGTGAAAAAGAAGATGGTTCAAACATCTTCTTTACGACAATGGATGCGATTAATCAATTTTGAAGACATAGTCGCAGAAACTGAGAGCCGAAAGCTGGCACACTTCTGTGAATGTATGCAAATATTGGTGATGAATAACCAAATTGTAAGAGAGACAAGATAAAAGAGAAAAGATAAGGACGCTGCTCATCAGTTCATGAACTTTGTGAACGAGAATGACCAGTTGGTGAGCAATTTGGAAGAGGTCCAAAAAAAGTATCGGTTCATGTTTTTCCGGCTACCCTCTCGTTAATTCTAGACAAATCATCATGCAATCAAAAGCGTTAAAGATGATAATCCGGCGAACGTAGATTATCTGTTTAGGGTTACAAGTGGGTAACAGACTAAATCAAACTAGAAAGCAGAATAAAAGAATAGCGAAAACAAGCATTGTTCGAGTAATAATCGTGAAACGTAAATGAAGAGAAGAGCTACGTTAATGAAAAGGACAAAGTTTGAAACTTAAGTGAGAGGCCAAAGCGTTACAAAAGGCGATGCAATAAATTAACGGGAACGAAATATGCTAAAACAGGGAGGACTGGAATGGTTAAATAAATCAGAAATAGCCGGTCGTGTTATACCGAAGACTATTGTAATATACAAGAAGTAGCATGTATGGTGATGTCTAAAAACGTACCTGAATTGTTACAAGGGAAAAAATAGAAAGATAACATTTATGAATACGAAAACCCTACGGAAGTTATGCAAATATAAAAAGGGGGAATGAGGTTTGAAGCGAGATGGCGAAAGTTTGCAGAATGTAGAAACATGCAGGAGTGGTGGGGGTAATACGGGAAGACGGACCAATGGATGACAGAATTGATCAAGAAATAACGATTGAGCACATTGAGTATACGGTGAAACTTTAAAAAGTAAAAAATGTACACCAAGTAATAAAAGTAGCAGTTTTCGTCGAAAAGTATTTTTTTCAAATAGTGTGAAAAATAAAAATAACATATCCCAAAAAAAAAAAATCAAACTTGGCGTCCATGGTCAAGAAAAAGAGGTTCCATGCACGACGAGTTAAATTTTTTTGGAAAATGTTATTTTTATTCTTCACACTATTTGAAAAAAATACTCTTCAACGAAAACTGCTATTTTTATTACTTGGTGTACATTTTTTACTTTTCAAAGTTTTAAATGTGGATTTCACTTTTTTTTGTAGGAAACCACTGAATTTAATCATGTAAGACAAAAAAAACAAACAAACAAATTTTTCAAGCGTTAAGACTTTGACATCGGAAAAGGTTAAAAAAACTTTGACATTCAGCACTGACGCTTTGATTTTTCGGTGTTTTGCTTACTTCGCGACATATTATTTTGAAATTTAGTAGCGAAAAAATCAGCTCATAATATGAGTTTGCACATATCGGTGGACCAAATTGTGCTCTAACTAGGCTCAATGGAAACAAAAAGATCATATTTAATAGGTAAAATGTCATTACATTTTCGATTAGGAGAACGATTTCGGAAATATATGTGATTTAAATTCTTGGTTGACAGCTGGAAGCCCATTTTCCCGTATAATATCCGTGGCAGGTCTCTGACGTCAGGTCATAAATTTTTTTTGTTATTACTTGGTGTCGAGACGCTGCCGCGTTTCTTGATAAAATCCAAGATAAAATAAAATCAATGTCTGGAGTAGGGTATAAAATCCTTGTGACTGTCATCCTAAATAATTTGGTCAGTTGGGCAGCGGAGAAGCAGCGATCCGGGAAAACCGGACTGGTTTTCCAGGATTGAAAGATGCCCGCCACATCCACGAAAACTACCGTTGTACTGAATGCTCTAACTAACGATCAGCTGAATTCTTTGAATGTGAGTCATCCGCATAGGGGCAAAAAAAAGTCATACCACTTTTATGTTATGACACCCATGTGTGTATATTAGACTGATTCAAAAAAAAAATTAATTTTTTTTCCTTCTGGATTCTTGTGCTACTGTTGGGCACTAATAAAAAAAAAATTCCCTAAAAAAAAACGGCACGTTCACTTAATTTTTAGGGGTGCCTATCTCGACTTTTTGTCGTTTTTTTTACGATTTTACTTACTAAACATGATCATGGTATTAGATTATACCGGAAATAGAATAAATAAAGGAAATAGTATGTTTCACAGTCTGATTTACGACGAAGGAAAGTATATCGCGCTCACATTGAATCCTTAGAAAACAAAATCGAAAATGTTATTATGAATCGGTAAATAAATTGAGCCTAAACAATATTTTAAACACTGTTTAATAAAACATAAAAACTTATTATTATGACCACTTGTTTTATCATCAATAATTTAACAAAAACTCATAATAATAATGAACTAAATATTATTATTATTTATTACATCATAATCCTTGCCTTTCGGCTTAGGATTTACAACTCTTTCCTCTTTTGCCACCCTCCTCTCTACTCATCTGTATACGACCTTCTCCTCGCACGCATCCTCAGCCTCGCCTTCATCTTTCTTCTTCTTCTTCTACTCCTCCTGGGCCTGCGAGCCCAGCTCCCTTGTTGTTTCTCTTTGCTCTATTTCCTCTTCCCTTCGCCTCTCCACCTCTTTCATTACCTTTAACCCCCTACCATCGTCGTTCAACACATCTGCTACTTGGCTGTCCCCCCTTGTCTTTCTACATTCTCTAAGCACGTGCTCCATCGTTTCCTTTTTCTCCTTGCATATCCTGCATTTTCTTTCTTCGTCCGTCTTCCAGTATTCATTTCCTTTTGCTTCGTTTCCACACCTATACCTTGCTATTAATCTTCTATCCTTGTTCTTCTTTTTTCCCTGTATATACCTCGGAACCTTTTTTTGTCAAATGAACTAAATAATAAAAAGAGTATTAACGTAACCGTATCGTAACGGTAAGGCTTCTACGCTTCTTACCCACACAGCACAGAATATTATAGCAATGTTGCTAGAATCTTCCAATATTGCACGTTGCCATCTAATATTGCTGCAATGTTGATAGAATTTTTCTCCTTGTCGCAGGTTAATTTCAGTGTCATAAGTATGTATTCCATTAAATAATAATAACTAAATGACCCAATAAACAACAAAAAAAAGTTTCTTGAAATTTCTTCTCATTGGTGAATATTGCAGCAATATCTAAATGTCCGCTTGTCGCAATATTAAAATAAAATATTCTAAAAACATTTACACAGCACAGAAATATTGCAACAATATTGCTGAAATATTGTGAACTATTGCAGTAACATTGCAGCAATACCTGAGTGTCCACCAATGAGAAAAAATGTAAAGAAAGTTTTTGTTGTTGTTTATTGAGTCATTAAGTTATTATTATTTAATAGAATATATACTTGTGTCACTGAAATTAACTTGTAGACAAAGAGAAAAATTTGATCAACATTGCAGCAATATTAGATGGCAACATGCAATATTGAAAGATTCTAGCAACATTGCTACAATATTCTGTGCTGTGTGGGTAGGAAGCGTAAAGGCCTTATCGTGACGTTACGGTTACGTTAATACTATTTTTGTTATTTAGTTCATTATTATTATGAGTTTTTGTTAAATTATCGATGATAAAACAAGTCGTCATAATAATAAGTTATTATGTTTTATTAAACAGTGTTTGAAATATTGTTTGGGCTCAATTTATTTAGCGATTCATAATAATATTTTCGATTTTATTTTCTAGGGATTCAATGTGTCCGTGATATACTTTTCTTCGTCGTAAATCAGACTGTGAAACATACTATTTCCTTCATTTATTCTATTTCCGGTATAATCTAATACCATGATCATGTTTAATAAGTAAAATGGTAAAAAAAAACGACAAAAAGTCGAGATAGCCACCTCTAACACAAGCACAAGAATCCAGAAGGAAAAAAAAAATTTTTGAATCAGTCTAGTCTATATATAATATACAAAACGGCGGCTTTTGACAGAGTAGGTAGAAAGCTGGGAGACAAGGGGAATAAGGGAATATGCACGAAATTACTAATGTCATATACAGGGAAAAACGATAATCGCCAAGTATAGAATCCAAAAAACTCGGGTTGGAGCTGATACACACACTACATACAGAGTTATTGTTTTTAAATAATTTTTAAATGTGGAATAATAGAATTCTAATATTCCCATGTATAGTACAGCACTAATGAAATATATTATTGAGCGGTCTAATAAGTGTCATGACACATCAATGCGTTCGAAAGGCGCCTCATTTTCATATCCCTAATTTGCAAGACTTCATTCCATGGACCTGAAGTGTCTTCCAACATGACTAAATTCGTAGATCAGATTGTTCAACAATGTTGGAATTCTAATAGTTCTCGTTTAAGACCTATTTTTAAAGAACGACTAAGTATTTTTACTCAGAATATCACCCAGTATCGAGGTTTCGACCTTGATGTAAATCACCTTGTCTATAGATGAGGGGTGGGAAAAAGGAAATACGAGACCAACATGGGTGGAATAACACTTTCTGTAATCCGGCATAATAAAATATAAATTTTAGTGTTCAAAAGTTTACGTACAAACTATTAACGTTTCAATAGCATTACATAAAAATGCTTTCTATTCAAAAAAATAATGGTATTTGTTGGAATATCTTGATAGAAAGCCTGATGAAGGGAAGAACAAGAACAAAAATCCGGAGAAGAAAAATTATTAAGAAAAATGCCTCTAATAACGAATAGTTTCGATAACCCATTTTATAATTCGGATTTGCATTGGATATGACCAATTTTAATAAACATATATTTTTTGATACTGGTCATTGTATGCATTAATTTCATGGAACAATTAATTGGTAGTAAAAATTAATTTACTAAAAATTCTTCTCATCTGTCTACTACTTTTATTTTGTAGTAGTTCTCAACTTCTTTCTTGTATTTGATCACAGTTGAATTTTTACTGATGGAAAACGACGTCATGTATTAAATTCTATTGCGCCAATTCGATGACACACGAGAGCAAAATTGATGAAAATTTTGTGAAACTAAAGCTCGTTTTGAGAATTCATTCGCCATTCATGCTATTGGAAATCATATCGGGATGAAAATATTCGAAACGAAATGAGATTTTTTTCTAATTATTGCCAAAAATATTAGCAATAATAAATTGTGCCAAACACACTATTTTAGTCACTAAACATGCACGCCATATTGTCATTAAACACTTGTGGAAATTATGCACCTCCAAAAAACACAGCATAGATTTCAGATTTCCGAATATTTTTGAAAATTCCTTTCAAATAAAAAACATCAAAATTGAGCAGGATTAGATGACTCAGCAGAAAGAAGAGAAACAAAAACCAGTATAATTCTCATCAATACTGCTTCAAGTACATGACTAAAAATATAACATTTTCTGTTTTTATTAACCTCGCGAATAAACTGACATTAATAGATGGAAGAAAAAATCTCAGTGTTGATAAGTGGATACACAGCATTCGATGCGAGCGAACTGTTTTTTATCAATTCACCGTAATCGTCTGTGCTTTTTTTAATTTAAGGAAAGATAATTCCAAATTCATTTAGAGGTTACAGATATCTTAAAGAGTAAATTTAAAAACGCAGTAATATTCTTTGTACCCAATTAGTTTCCATAATTAACCTTATTTTTGAATTCTCTAAAATTAATATTTAAGAAAGCATGTGCTCTTCGGAAACCTCCAATTAAACAATTTTCTGTCTCGTAATACGCAAAATAAATGATCATGTAAGTGCAAAATGCAATAATCGCATGTCAGCAGTTCATTTTCAAGTAAACATACTTGGTTTTTTTAAGTCTAAAAAGAATATCTGTGAAAAAATTGTATGGCGAAATTTACATGAAGTTGTTTGGAATTGTTACGAATCAAAGTAATCTTTTAAGTATTCTAAAATGTAAGATGCAGATTTTAACGATCTTGAAACTGCAGTCTACTAATCACTGTAATTCAGTGTGTTTCATATGTATTCTGATTTCATTTTCACGAAGTATACTTGAAGGGGAATTAAACAGTGATATTTTGGAAAAACTTTTTCTTTATTCAACTTGGTGTACTTAACTTCTCAATGAGGTTTTTTTGTGTTCATGCTCACTTCTTGACAACAGAGAACATATACGTAAAATTATCAATAATTACTCAATATACGATTAAATACATGCTATAAAATATGGGTATTTTTTTTATAACGCCAACGATTTTGATGATAGCTTACATAATTCATATAACAAAAAAATGGATGACGAGAGGTTATCGTCAGGTTGAATGGGTTAGAGATAGTGTATAAATGCGCAGATGGAATAGACCGGGACGGGAATCGAGATCTTGCAGACGGTGAATTGGATGGATATAGAGATAAAAAAAGCGCCAAAGAGTTCAATAATCAACTGGAAGTGGCAATCGGTGATGGGATGGAGTTTACTATTCATGGTAATGAAATTAATAATAATCTAGTATTGATGAAATGATTGATTTTCAAAATCGTTTGTTCACATAATTATCAACGATTATGTGTTTTTAATTTGTTATAATTCAACGAAGGAGATCTAAGAAACAAATTGAAAAGGGAGAGACTCGGTATGAACAACACAAAAGCTATTGAAAATTCAATTAACCATCGGGATTATGGACTCGATCGCGATTACATAAATCATCATGACGAAGATACAATGAGGTCTGTAATAAAACTTTATTTATGTTATTTTTTACCGAGATATATATTATTTTACTAAATCACTGGCACTGTGTAGTGTACTTTACCAAATACTTTGGTAAAGTACACACTACAGTACATTAAGACAGTACATTAATGTACTTTACCAAAGTATCTGGTAAAGTACATTAAAGTATTACTATTACCTTTAGGCGACAAAAAAAAAAAGTTTCTGGGATTGTCATGTTGAATTCATTTTTATGTTTTTGAGGTGGATTCCGAATATTGTATCAGATTTTCGAAATTCGAAATCGCGGACCAACGTGAGCATTCAAAATTTTCAAAATTAAAAAAAATTACAAATTGGAAACAAAAACAAAAAATTTCAAAATTAAAACCTTACGAACTTGATGAACAAATTGTTTCCTAAATTTTACCCGGCCATATTGAATCAGATATTCAAAACTTAAACAATGTGATGTAAACTATACCCTGGTAGAAATTTTTTTCCGAATTTTTCATATTAGTTATCAGTTAAAAATGCAGGAAATATCAGAAAATTCACATGAACTTTACTCAGTTTATATTGAAAGCATTGCTTTGGGAAAAGTTCGGAGAAATGGTATTTTTATTCTTTTTTCAAAATGTACAAAAGTCAAAAATTAAATATTCTAAAAAAAATGCAACCGTCTTTTCATGTAGCAGATAGGAAGCATGCACGGTACGGAAATTCTATGGATTATACTTGTGCAAAGCAAAGTATGTTGTTTGGTTTGCAAAAGTATTATTGCGCTGATTTCTATTTGTATAGAAAAAATGACGAGGACTAATGGTAAAAGAAGGATTTCCGAATTTTCAATAAAAAAATTAAAGGAATACGGAAAAAAATAGGGATAGGGCTTGGCCGACCGATAGGGTTTACAGAATTCCGGAGAAATTTGAAAAATGTCGGATTAATGTGGAGATATTTTTTCCGGATTTCTTCAAAAAGTCTCAATTCACTGAAAAAATCGGAGAAAGTCGGAAAATTTTTGGGAGAAAATAGGAGCTTTTAAGAAAAAGACGGGGGAAAAATGAAAAATTTAGAGAAATTTCGGAAATTTCGGAGTAATGTGGAAATATTTTTTCTCCACATTTCTCCGAAAAGTCTCAATTCACTGAAAAAATCGGAAAAATTTTGAGCGAAAATGGGAGTTTTTGAGAGAAATGCGGAAAAAAAATTCTACCAGGGTATTCATATTCAGCTACCCCAAAAAACCCAAGACCCTAAATTTTATGTGGATTAAAAAAATTTTAACAATTTGGTCGCCATATTGGAGCCGCCATTTTGAATTTCGGAAAACTAAAAAAAACGGCACTTAGTTTTTTTCGAGAAGCGCATATTGCGTTATACGCACTGGTGGCACGACTTTGATCCGCGCAATATGCGTTATACGCACCGAAGGGGTTACAAAACCTGCATTTTATCAACAATATAATAATGAGAAATTTTTTTTTGTGAAAATTAGGCAATTCATATTTCAATTTGTCTCAATCACATATGAACTGTTTAATATTCAAAGCTATTAAAGCCTTGAAACTGTTCTGATTGTACTAATTTATTGATTTGTTTATTTCACGAAGTAACAAATCGTATGGAAGTCACAAAAACCGTCCGTTCAAGGATGAAAGCCACAAAGGAAGTATGGACTCGTTGGATGATGGAGAGGAAAAGAAAGACGCTAGCAAAGAGGATCTCGATGAAGATGGTTTGTGCAATGAATATATTTATATATTATTACTATTTCGGCGATATCTCATCATGACTCATAACACACTTAACCAGAATTGTTATTCGTAAAGTAAAGTATTTCCAATTTATACATTGTTTGAGGGAGGTTTTGGAATTTTACGTTATTAGAAATGATATCATTGCTTACCGGACCTGACAAAGCTGTCCGTTAAATTTTGACCTTGAATAATAAATGACTCTCGGTATTACTGTACGTTATATTACTTGACGTCGAGCCTCTGTCGCATCTTTAGATACGGACATTTGCGGCTCATCATCTGCATTGATTTCCCAAAAGGGGATTTCACATTTCATATACTTGGCATATTGGATAGAATTTTATTATTTGATCATTCTGTTTACAGTTAAAGTGAGGTGAACCTTTATTTGCTCTCTCGTCTGCAAGTCCTGTCAGTGATGTGAAGTCCCTGCTATACCTAACCTTATACCGCTTTACCTATTACCTATACATTTTCTTTACATGACATTTTTGATCCCATTATTGTCGAAAATATATTTGTTTCACGGTAAAAAAAAGTTGCTTGCCCTTCGCTTACCAGCAGATCCATGCAACTTTTTTTCGCAAAAAAAATCAACGTATTTTCGAAAGTAATAAAATTGAATACTTCAAGTTAACGCGCGAGCTCAATGTAAGTTTCGCCTCATCTCAACAACTATAATAGTACCTGTTTTGTTTGAGTTACCAATAAACAACTGTTGAGCAGATACATGTATATTCGGGCTACAGATTTTTGCACACCCGTTTTGCCGTTACGCGCTTACTTGATTAGTCTTTTAGTGATGAATTAATTAATCAAAATATACTTCAATGAATCATATGAAGAAACAAATTCTGAACATTTCTTTTAGTTTTCTAATATTGAATTGAAGCTAATGAATGTTCGTTGAAAATCGAAAGGTTGCGCAAAAATCGAAGAAACACAAGAAAGTAAATTACAAACTTTAAAAAAGATCGATTCTTTATTTATCGTGCAAGTTGCTCAGAAAATATCAAGATTTTTCTGCATTGGATTAGTTCAATACTCGTTCCGTCAAACCTATCAATTCATTTTGATATGATGATTTTTTTATTTCTTGCGGACGATTTTACCGGTTTCCAAGCCACTTTGCGGTTAACCAGAGTAGAAATCTTCAGATAATTTCAACGCCATTTTCTGAGTCTTTACTTTAATTATCATCAATTTTGAATGGCCATAACTACGGTTGTGATCGACCGATTCAGATGACTTTGGAGAGTTTCCAACATAGTGCTCGAGCCAACTTAGAAATTCTTCGTCGAGTTATCTAAGGTTGTCTTCAACTCTCGTGGCCAGAAGAGCGTCTTCAAAATCCAAAAAAAGGTAAAAGACTCCAAGGTCTTTCGTGAATCGTCGAAATTTAAGAATTCGCCAAAAATAGAAAAATAATACTGTTGCCATGAAACAACCATCGATTTTGTGAGAAACGAGTGCTGAACAACTTTAGCGCTAGAAAAATATTAATATCGTGCAAAAAATTAATCTGATTCATAAAACATCAATTTCTGTTTAACTTTCGGAATTCACTTTTTTTTCATTCTACCGATTTTCTCGCTAATCTTTAGCATTTTCGACGAAAACTCGGCGTGTCTCGTGTGTTGCTAACAATTTTGCATAATAAATGATGATTGTTTCTCGTTGACCCGTCGATGCAAGCTTAATACGCGTCGTGGCCAGCTGAGAAATAAATGTACAGAATGTCCTTGGACGTTATGTTCATATACAAAGTAAATCACAGCTGAATCTTGTTAATTAATTAAAAACTTGTTAATCTACTTAAGCCCCGCAGAGTTATTAATGATTGTAGTACGGCATATCCTGGCAATCGTTGCAGAAAGAGAAACGCACATGTCTGATTTGCTCAAACTTTGGCAACTGAAAACTCATCAGGGTTTGGTCGTATCGTATCGTATCGTAAATTATAACATTCAATTATCGACATCGAGTTTCGGGACATCCGCGGAGGTCCATTTTTAACTCTCAACTCTCAACTACATCGACACGTTATCAAAATATGATATGAATATCCAGTTTAATTAATGCATACATGTTAAGGGTGGCCACTCCCTTTTATTTCTTCCCGCGTAAAGATATTCGGACATTAATTAATTCGGGCAAAAATAATGCAGAAAACACTTGCCTGGCTCGGTGAGTAATAGCAGCATTTTGAATAACGTAAACATTTGAAGACTTCTGAACGCAATACAGCATATGTGTATGTATAGGGCAAAAATACAGTCATAACCTTTGCTCTTCACGGTACAATTCATTTCGATGAATCTGTGTTAGAATATGTAGAGTTGTATATAAAAAAGGACCAATCTTTTTACGTTTGCGAAATGTTCATGTAGTGGTGTAGATACGTGACATCCCGTCCTGTATATGCTTGCAATTCATTGATTTTAATTAATTAGTGCGTATACAAGAAATAATGTTTTGTTGTGGTATTTATCTCAGCAGCATTTACTACGTGAAATTTCAAGTTCCGCTTCGCATTCAGAAGCAAGTATTATATTACGTATAAAATCTGCAAGTGTACAAAAAAATGATATGTGGAAGCGATCTCATTTTGATGTAAACGTACAAAAGTAGAACGGCATACTATCAACAAGTCGTTTCACTCCGTTCAACAGACCCCAATGTACCCATCTCGGATTACGACCTCAACTCAATGAAATTCAATGATTAAATGGTCGAATGAAAAAACAAACGGGCCATCGCAGAAATTGATACATCAAAAGTATTTTTTTATTAGAATCGCTTGTGATTGTTCACACCAATCTTATCTTTGCAGATTTTAAAAAAGATGGCGAGGAAGGAGATGATGTTATAGATGGTGATATGATTCCGGGTGATGGTGAAATAATCGACAGTGACTATCCGGCGGATTGTTGTCCCGATAATTGTTACAAGAAATTTCCATTCTTGGCCGGCGACGACGACGCTCCATTCTGGCAGGGCTGGGCCAATTTAAGGCTAAAAACTTTCCAACTCATCGAGAACAAGTATTTCGAGACAGCTGTTATCACGATGATCTTGCTAAGCAGTATGGCACTCGTAAGTTGCGTAAAATTCAATTTAATCACAAAAGACGGACACTTTTTTTCTGTATCATCGTAGACATGAACCTGTTTTTCCTCGTGCAGTATAGTTAACATTTTTAATTAAATATTTTCGCTAAACAAATGACAACTTGAATGTTTTTTCAATAATCTGAAAGAATATAATTAAGACAAATTTACTGCAGATAATTATAACTACTTTCATCAGGAAATATTTTCATTTACAGAAAATACATATTCCTGCATGACTAAAAGAAGTTTTTATTCTAGGCTCTCGAGGACGTTCATCTTCAACAGAGGCCTATACTACAGGACATACTGTACTATATGGATCGAATATTCACAGTTATTTTCTTCCTCGAGATGTTAATAAAGTGGCTAGCGCTTGGATTCGCAAAATACTTCACGAACGCTTGGTGCTGGCTTGACTTCATCATCGTCATGGTGAGATAACCAAAACTCAATCATCAGCAAATTACTTGAGTATTATTTCGTAGAAAAAAATGTAAAACCTTCGGATCTGTCGAGATATCAAGAGGAAAATATCACACAAGATGCAATCGGCAATCCGATCTCTTCAATCCAATCTGACGTATAACAGTAATATATTGCGATTAAATATTTTTGTTATTATTGAATACATTTTAAAAATAAATTTTTAAAAATAAATTTTAAACAGTAGAGGAATGACAATCGCTATAAAAGATACAACAAATAAACGTTTAGCCAAAATTGTATGGTATCATGATTGTTTTTACACCTGTCGTTGAAGCAATAACTGACAACATATGCTTTGAAAACAAATTTGAGAAAAAATGCCAGTGATGTAGATATCCTCATAAAAATTAAACATCGATAATTTATTGTAAAACTCTAGAACTTTTTGTTTTCAAGCTCTTAAGTTTTCAGCAACGAATTTAAGCAAATTGTGTTTATACATCTGAATATTGTCATTATCTAAAAAATAATTATCGTCTATCTCTCTCTGTCTCTCTCACACTCTCACTGTTACACAATCTCGCTATATTTTTCTTCATTTCTCTCTTCACGACGAATAACGTCGGTATTGCCGAAGCTGTACGGCCGGAACACCGGAAGCTTCCAGCGGAATTCACTTTGTGAAGTTTCTTCCTCATGAAAACTAAACAGATGTAAAAAGTGAAGAAACACGGGAAAGAACTACTTTCCTTTCAAATCGTACGCTGTCATTGATTAAGAGAAAATATATTCATGGAAAATTGTTTTCATCACAAATATAATTTGAGTTAATGACAATAGCTATCGCTGATCAACTTGGGAGCAATCTGGGCCGGTGCCGCGGACATTCCTGCTTTCCGTTCAATGAGAACTCTGAGGGCTTTGCGGCCCTTACGAGCTGTATCGCGGTGGGAGGGCATGAGAGTAAGTCATCGGTCGAAATCAGAGGGATTCAATGATTTTCACGTATCCATTATGTATACCTGTATAATGTTAATTCAACTTTCTAACGTGTCGTTTTTTCCAAACCATATGAAACCTCAGATGGTAAACGGATTTTTTGAGTTAAGAGAGGAACTGAGTTGGGAAGCCGAAAAACAATCATTCCACTCCATTATTTGTCGTAATTCTTTTCGTAGTCACGATTTACTAATTTCTTAGTTATGAGTTACAAATTCTTAGTCCGACTTTGCACACGAAATGTAAAAAATATTAATTATCAATTTCATAATATAATTTTCTACGTAAACGTTACGTTTACGTACAATTGATATTCATCGTGAAAATCGTAAAATTTTTTTCAAAATCGTGCAAAGTTCCAAAATGCCCGCCGTTTTTTTATTATTTTGCTGACTTATATTAAATCTATAACCAAGCATATGCTAAATTTAACAAGAATTGTTACATATTTGAAATACGAAAAAAAATTACGAAAAATAATTCATTTCTCCGCCTTCTAATTTAAGTCTTAATAAGTACCTCCCTTATTTGGCTATTGTTTACTTCATGTTAATCTACGTTGATTATGCTCTATATCAATCCGCTGTATCATATTTCTCGATTGTTACATAACCAGGCATACACCAGAAGAAACCAATTTCAATGAAGGTTGATTTGTGGATGACAACCTTCTTTTCGATTCAGAAATAAAGAGATCTACTTTTTTTTAAGTATCAATGCACTTCATACATTCACTCGTTATCTTGAGAAAAAGTAGTAGCGGATTAAAAAAATAATTAATTGAGCTCATATAAAATTATTTCCGTTGTAATGGAAGGCTCTTCTTGGTGTGGCAAATCTCATTTTGCGCTCGCGTGTTACCAGATCCGAAGCGCATGCTTCTTCTTTCAGAAACATAAACGTACTTTCAGAAGTTACTAGGGGTGAAAACTTGCGCTCTCGCGCGATCGGCTGCATGATTGCGCTACAGCGTCCTACTTTTTATTTTCTTCAAAAGTCCATAATTCGAACAAATTCGAGCAAAAACAAAACTACGTGCGCCGGAGGCAAATGGAATGTTGCCACAAAATTACTTTCCGTTTACTGACCAATCACGGCACAAATAAAATGGCAACGAATAAAATGGATAAATAAAATCAAATTCCGGACCGCATTAACTTTTTATAGATGGACTGGAAATGGATACTCGCGCTCAAGCGCGGTGCCGGCTGCATGATAGCGCTGCAGCGCCTTAATTTTTTATTTAATTTAATATGTCAAAAGTCTGTATCTGTCAAATTCACGTAAAAACAAAACATACGCGCGCATCAGAGAGCAAACCGAATTTTTCCACGAAGTTCATTCTTTTTTCACCGACCAACCAGGGGACGAATAAACGACAACAATCACACGATATTTTTTCGATTAAGGATCAACTTCCGGAGAAGTTCCATTAAAAGGATTAGAAGGATTCGATCGATTTCAAGTAGGCGTGCGAGCACAATTTGAGTTTCACCTCATCTTAACGCCTTAGTGGAATAATAAAAAAAAGATCATATGTGATTGAAAAATGTTACTATTCTCATCTCAAGAAAACCGATAGAAATTTCTCTGTACTAACGAGCCCATTTAGAAGTGAGAAAAAATACTCGCTGCTTGTTCGAAAATGAAAGTGCGGAGCTTTAGTTTTTGAATCATAAAGTATCAAGAGCTTTAGTTATGTATCATAAAGATGAAGTGAAATAAAATTATACACCATAACCGAGAGATGTTGGAAGATCGAAATATCACAAAAAAATGTAGTCACTGCTTATTGACGAAATGTATTAATAATTCCGTAATTGAAAAATTAATCCCGGAAATGGGCTAACAACATGCCGTTATGTTTTCTGGTCATGACGTAGTAAAATGAACATATAGAAGGATGCTTATAATTTGTATACTGAAAGTACACTATGAGTATAGTATGCTACACTGCTGCACAAAGTTAAAGGATTAGAGAATGTTCCGACATTTTTAGGCCATTTTCACGTTGCTTTCTATCGCGAAAAATCATTGTAGAAAAAAAATCAAAAAACGTTTCAAAACTGAAGATCTCTTGTTTACGAACGTGTGCTTCGAAATTTTTTTGAACTTCTGTTACTAATCATTCAAAAGACAGTTCGCCAAGGAAATTTTTTCCACTTTTTTTCCTTCATTTAAAAAAGATGTACAGGCGATGAAAAAATGTTCTGACCGTTTTAGAATCTTTCTCCTTCTTTTATCCTATATAACTTGAGTTGTTGGTGAGAATGCTTGGAAAAAAAATCACAGCAACTTAGAGCGTTGCGTACTTTTTATAGTCGCCATGGAGTTCAGAAAAATGCTTCAACGCAATGGTGACAATAGTTATTTTGGGCGATGTCATCACTTACGTAATTTAACGGAAAACCCCATTTTTCGATATTTTTTTTAGCATAAACATTTTATATTAATAAAAACATTGACGGTGTGTGGGACGCGAACGTGTGCGGATGTGCTCCTGAGTGAGGATAAAAATTAAGGAATTAGCGAATTAAGAACAGTGGGCGCGGGAAAAATTTGAAAGAATAGCGAAGCGGAGGGGGTAGTGTGGAAGAAGAAACCTGTGTAATAAGGCGGAATTAGGAAATTCGGACAAGTAGCGGTCGAAAGAAAAGTAAGAGTTGCATTTGTGAGATAGCGCCATCGGCAAGAAAGGACCCGTGAAAAATTACACGAACAGGCCAACCTCGGGCCATCGTCGCGCCAACCATGTTCTACCGTTGGCCGGAGATCGGCATCACTACCGGCCCAGAGTCGAGCCACGGTAGAAGTGATCTGTTCGGGCCAACACTGGGATCTATTGTTGGCCCGGTATTAAAACGTCTGTTGGCTAACAGTTGGCCCAACGTCGGCTGAGCATTGGTTGAGCATTGGCCGGGCATTGGCTGAACGTTGGTTCGTAATTGGCATCGTCATTGGCACTGTATGCAAACTAACGTTCAGCCAACCTTTCGGAATATTCAATAAATTCGTGCAATTACGTTTAAACGAGTGACAAAAAATTAAAATTTTGTCAGGAAAGTAATTAACGTTCATATTAGTTAACCAGGAATTATTTTCCACTGAAATCTTTGAATTAAAATTATTCGCCCTAGCTGGGATTTGAACCTACGAACTACCTGCCTAACTACCTAACATCCCTAAACCTTAACCACTGCGCTACCGACGAGTTGGGAAACATTTTTTCAAAATTACATATAATCCATGAAGAAAAACACACATGTTTTTTTTTTACTTTTTTCTATTGTCATTATCGGAAACTATTCGCACTGTTCGCAACTCTCAAACTATCATAAACTGAACTATTTCGATTATTGAAGAATAATTCGGTTATTTATCGTAATTTCTTATATTAATTTCTGATATTTTTATTTTATTTCGTTTTATTTTATTTTATTTTCGTAAACTATGTGTTCTGACTTTACGTTTCTTGAATGTACTTGGATGGTTTTTTTTTCAATCAAAAAAATTGTTCAGTAAATATTTTCATAAGTTTTCATCAATTTATTCGTTTTTTAATGAATATTTTAGATTAGTTGGAATTAACTTTTATTTCGATATTTGTGTCATTTCTCTTAATTTAATTAATTAAATTTAGTATAATATTGTTCGCGGGCATATTTTCATTTTTCATGGAAAAACTCAATTTTCAATACAAATTGTTATTAAATTATTGTGTTGTGTAGCTTATTAATTATTTGAACACACCAACAGTATGAAACACGTACATATGATTACCACAACATTATACTTTGAACGTTAGAATTTTGAGGTTATAACGCTCATGACATCTCAGCATTGGCAGTACGTTGGGCCAAACGGTTGGGCCATACTCAGGGTCAACGTTCAGTCCCGACGGTTGGCCGATGGTTGGTTCAACGTTGGTCCAGCATTGGTTCGCCATACTTCCAATTGTCACTGGCAAACACATGGTCAAATGGATGGCTCATGGTTGGGCCAAATCTGGCGTGCCAGTGATTGGCGTTGAATACCGTGCCAAGCATCGGCGAATTTTTCATGGGAAAGAGCAAAGCGGGGGCCAAAAAGGCCCGGCCCCGTATTCACAGTCTGATGAGCGATTGCTTAACTCCACTCTTACGTGGACTTAAGATACGAATAAGACGGGCTTATACAAACCCAGAAAAAATCGTCTACGACGAAAAAAAAATTGGACAAGTACTTTGTCGTGTGCTTGCTCTATTCTTTTATCACCCGCAAAACTGGACGCGACAACAAAAAACCTTTGATATCATTATATTGGCCAAGTTATAAACGTTCATCATGTAGTCACAAAAACCACACCACATGAGTAAAGCTGTTCGTAAAACGTGCAAAACCACTCCATGAAAAAAAGTACTTGGCGCATTTTTAATTTTAATATACATCATACGGTATTCTGAAAAAGATTTACATCTTCTACAAAGTATGAGTATTAAAATTAAAAATGCGCCAAGTACTTTTTTTTCATGGAGTGGTTTTGCACGTTTTACGAACAGCTTTACTCATGTGGTGTGGTTTTTGTGACTACATGATGAACGTTTATAACTTGGCCAATATAATGATATCAAAGGTTTTTTGTTGTCGCGTCCAGTTTTGCGGGTGATAAAAGAATATCAAAGTTTTTTTGTTGTCGCGTCCAGTTTTGCGGGTGATAAAAGAATAGAGCAAGCACACGACAAAGTACTTGTCCAATTTTTTTTTCGTCGTAGACGATTTTTTCTGGGATATCATTCGTTTTGGTAAAGATTTAGTTTTACCAACAAAGTATATCGAATTTCTTAAATGAACTGATTTTAAATCAATATTGATAGAGAGAAATCGTTTGACTAATAACTTGACGATTGAGTCAAGTTGTTGTTAAGTTAATTGTTCTTCTTACCTTTGTCGATCTTGTTACTGTGAATTTTTTTTTTTTATGTATTTGTTTCTATTTATTTTTTTTCTACGTTAAATGAACAGATGAGGTTATGTATGATACCGGTAAATTGAATCCACACTGTTTTTTAATGCACCATTAGCGATCTATGTGAAGTTGGCCATCTTTGTATGCATTTATTTTTGTTTCATCCAAATCTCACGTCGATGGTTATTTCATCAGATTTTATTTACGAAAATATTTTCATCTTACTGGAAAGGACTTTTCACTGTTTGAAATTCATAAGAGCTGACGTTTTTTTCTAATCCACATTTTATAACTTTGTTCGAAGAGGTTAGAAAACGCGTAGCGTAAACTCAGTTTGCGGGAAAAAGATACGTCGAGATACTCGAGATATGATATGAAGATACTCTCGTTCATCAAGAGACTCGGCAGAGTCTCGGGACAAGTACGTGTCCCGAGGCTCGCCGAGTATCTTTTCCCGAACAAACTACTTTCACGCGCATTGCCGACCTTTTCCCATTAATTTTAGATCGATCTAAAGAATGAAATTAACTTTTGATCACAGTTTCATTAGGTAATGTGATAACGATCTGTCGATTGGTGTCGATAAAATTGCGCCCAGACGTCGGATTTTCGTGTTTCATTAATTTCATGATTCCAATGCGTGCCTTAGTTTTGACGCTGTAGCGTCTGCTTGAGATGTCACGCATGCCGGATTTTCATGAGCGCGACTAGTTTTCGGTCACGCAGGGCGAGTTTCCACCGCGTTTACATGCTGTATAATGGAATGAACGAGAGTATCTTCATATCATATCTCGAGTATCTCGACGTATCTTTTTCCCGCAAACTGAGTTTACGCTACGCGTTTTCTAACCTCTTCGAACAAAGTTATAAAATGTGGATTAGAAAAAAACGTCAGCTCTTATGAATTTCAAACAGTGAAAAGTCCTTTCCAGTAAGATGAAAATATTTTCGTAAATAAAATCTGATGAAATAACCATCGACGTGAGATTTGGATGAAACAAAAATAAATGCATACAAAGATGGCCAACTTCACATAGATCGCTAATGGTGCATTAAAAAACAGTGTGGTTTCAATTTACCGGTATCATACATAACCTCATCTGTTAATTTAACGTAGAAAAAAAATAAATAGAAACGAATACATAAAAAAAAAAAATTCACAGTAACAAGATCGACAAAGGTAAGAAGAACAATTAACTTAACAATAACTTGACTCAATCGTAAAGTTATTAGTCAAACGATTTCTCTCTATCAATATTGATTTAAAATCAGTTCATTTAAGAAATTCGATATACTTTGTTGGTAAAACTAAATCTTTACCAAAACGAATGATATCCCAGAAAAAATCGTCTACGACGAAAAAAAAAATTGGACAAGTACTTTGTCGTGTGGTTGCTCTATTCTTTTATCACCCACAAAACTGGACGCGACAACAAAAAACCTTTGATATCATTATATTGGCCAAGTTATAAACGTTCATCATGTAGTCACAAAAACCACACCACATGAGTAAAGCTGTTCGTAAAACGTGCAAAACCACTCCATGAAAAAAAGTACTTGGCGCATTTTTAATTTTAATACTCATACTTTGTAGAAGATGTAAATCTTTTTCAGAATACCGTATGATGTATATTAAAATTAAAAATGCGCCAAGTACTTTTTTTCATGGAGTGGTTTTGCACGTTTTACGAACAGCTTTACTCATGTGGTGTGGTTTTTGTGACTACATGATGAACGTTTATAACTTGGCCAATATAATGATATCAAAGGTTTTTTGTTGTCGCGTCCAGTTTTGTGGGTGATAAAAGAATAGAGCAACCACACGACAAAGTACTTGTCCAATT
>OY390720.1:14198487-14292816 GCA_959613375.1 Heteropelma amictum | reverse complement strand
CTCGGGACACGTACTTGTCCCGAGACTCTGCCGAGTCTCTTGATAAGTACTGACTGTGAATACGGGCCCCGGACGTTGTAGGATAGGGAAGTACGAATTGGAGCAGCTCAAAGGCAGATGGCACGTCTAATCGAGTGGATAGGTGAATGAATATGAAAGACGAAGGGAGAAGAGAAACAGGATGGAGACTAGATGGAAACGAAATTGAGGTAGTGCAGGAAATTAAATATTTGGGGTTCTGACCCTCAGCGAGGGACGCAATGTCCAAACATGTAAGGTGCATGGCAGGGAAAGCTCAAGTCGCAATAAATACAGTATGGGGGATAATGAAGAGAGCAAAGATAGAAAAAGTAAGGGAAAGGCTTTTCCGATGGACTCGCTGGTGAAAGCAGGAGCGCTGTATGGTGCGGAAGAGGAGGGAAGAGATACAGAGGGTTCAAGTAAGATTGGTAAAGGCAACGTTAGGGGTAGCAAGGAATACCGCATCAGATATATATGGAAATTGGAATTGAGGAGAAGGAGTATAGAAATAGAGTCAAGGAAGAGAGCAGATAGGTATGTGGTGGATATACAGCGTGTTCCACGCAACTTGACCACCTGCAGTGGCAGTGGATATTGGAAGAAGCAGGAGAAGGAAAGGTGGGTCAGTGGATTTGGGAAGAAAGGAGCACGAAAAGAGTAGAGGACGGGCTAAAAAGAGTGGTGGAGCGAAAACAAGAACAAGAGATACAACAAGATTGGGGTAACGTAGATAAGTCGAGTTACAACACCCTATATAAGTTTATTAAAACGAGAACGAAGAGCGAAAGTTATTGGGATGCAAAAGAAAGGAGAGTTGGATGAAGGAAGTATAGGCAAGGATGAGATGCGGCAACGTACATAGATATGCAAAAGAATGTTATAAGAAATGGAGCTGCAGAGTGTACAGGGGAGAGAACAAGGACTGCATACACATATGGATTTGCAGAGAAACAAGGAAAAGCATAAATAAGGAATGGACCACAGAGGTAGATAAGTGGGTAGGAGTAAGAGGGAGATGCAAAATGAAATTATTAAAAAACTAAGGGGTAAATCGATAAAACAGCTATGTCGGTATTTAAAGGGGTTCGAGAAACTGACGAGGGGATAGTTGAAGAGAAGGAAGATTCAAAAGGGGAATCTATGTAAATAACAAAGAAGGAGATTAGTTATAGATTAATAAAGATGTAAGGGAAAGACTGTACAAGACTAATATGTCCTATAATGTAAATAAATGCATACATACATCCATAATAAAATAATGAAAAATTGACTTCTCAACCGAAAGGATATTCAGCTTTCCAAAACTGCAATCCGAATTTCCGGGCGATGATTGGATCATGAGATATTGATTGCCAACATCACATGTGTAGTTTTGGCTTTGATAACCCGTAACTGGTTGAAAACTCATCGTACAGAGCTCATCTGTAATTAAAGAGCTTCTTGGAAAAAATATCTAAAAACTTTTCTTTTTCCTCAGCGATATTTTCTTTTAAATCATAAGTAACAGATGGTCAAAAAAAATGTGAAGTACACGAGCGGAAACGAGGGATTATCAGCTTCAAATCGGTTATCAAGATTTTTTTTCTACAATGATTTTTCACGGAAAGAGAGCAGCTTGAACTCAGGATGCCAGAAATTTTTATGTACCCATTATTTTGTGTAGTGGTGTATATATATACTGCATATTGGGCATTCCATGCCAAATCGGCCACTTTTGAACCCGACCCCTGTCGATTTTTTTCAAAATTTAATATTTTTTTGAGACTGATCAAAAATTCGTTCAAGATTTTTTCAATTTTTTTTGACCATGCGTCTTTCACTAATATGATTTTTTTCCAAAATTTGAAATTTTTTTTCAAGTACTTGTAATTCTACGAAAATCGCAGTAATTGGATGGTTTTTTTGAATCATTGTATTTGAACGCTTTTTGAAAAAAAAATCTCAAATTTTGCGGAAAATTGATATTTCGAAAACAAGTGGTCAAACAAATTTTATGGAAATCTAATTTTCCAGTAAATGCAGCAATTTCCATGAAAAAGTTCATAAAATATTGTTTAACAAGCACCTCTATGACAGGATTCTCGAACGCTTTAACGACGATTATTTCCATCGTTACTAATGCATTTCATGTTCCTAACGTCAGAGATAATTGTCGTTAAAACGTTAGAGAATTCCGCCGATGATCCATTCAATTACTGGTGCGGGAAGCGAAAAGAAAAGCCGTTGGTCACATTTTAGTCGTGTCTATAGTTCATGACTGTGGCAATAATCGCTGTAGCATTGTGGTTTGCTTTTAAGTGTAAGAAAAATACATTACGAATATCTGGTTTAAAGGTGAAAATGCAGGTGCTCAATATTCGTTCCTCAACAAAATGTAGAAAACAAATTAAAGAATTAACATCGAATATTATTGTTGCACAGGCTATATTGCCGTATACATCTTGAAATATTAAAAGTATATGTATCTAGAGACGCGGTAGCGGCTCGACACTAAGAAATTTTAACGTATTTAAATAACGTACCGCGCTTTCTATATATACTGAAAAACGGCAATTTTCGACAAAATTCGTCCATATACCGAAATTCCTATAAAGTAGAGTTTGGTAAACATTGATCGTTGTTGCAAAAATTGTTTGCTTTCTATGTAATGTAAAAAAATACTTCCTTGTATCTATGTGTTCAACATTTTCTACATGAAGCTGAGGATTTTTTCGACTGGGAGAAGAACAAAATGTTGACTTGCGCGAGCTTTTATGAAGTTTGAGGAGAGGAAAAAAAAACATTATTTTCCCAGCGATGTTGCTTCCTTCCTTTTCTCGCATATCGCCCGTGTAATTTGCTTGTACGTTGCATTTTTCGCCCTATAACTACTGCTTAATGCAATTCTACATGGCCGTCTTACAGATCGAAGAAAATGTCAATAATAGCAATAGCATTATTTCAAAAAACAAGAAATTGCAACATTAATAATCTTGCCATCACAAAGGCATTTAATGCAGCGGGCAGCATATTAAAGAAAGAGTTTCATCTGTTTCAGGGCGCAGCCGTTGCTCGATGTTTTCGTTTCGTATTATATTAAATAATATATTATTATTATATATTATAATGTATACTTATCACATCTCATCTCTACGTCTCGTACTTCTTGTATATTGTCTCCTGATTGTCATTGCTATACATTGTTGTGTACCGTACTCTACTTTGTCTACTTTACTGCTGCTAAATTACAATGTGAAACTGCAGTACGAGAGGGCAATTTTTTAATGGAAAGAAGACATACCTACAGGGATAGCGGAGGGAACAGAACTATGAGGGACCGAATAGTATTTAAGATACGAAAAACTATTATCACAAACAATTTACTTCTTTTTCTACATTTTATACACCAATCAGAAGGTTATTATTATTTATTATACATGTTTACATGATAGTGTTCGATGCATAGTCGGTATGGTCTATATACATATATTCTTTCAATTAATCGAATGTTTTCATCATTTATCAGAAGGTCACAAAACGGCATGTATTTCAAAAGAACGAAAATTCTTTCGGTACTATAGATTCAAACATTTATCGTACCGAAGCTCGAATTTTTTTAACGCCGATAATGTTAACAAACATTTGTGGGAAGAAACGAGAACTTAGCGACTATTGTTGGATGATTCGCTTCTGTTCTTTTTATCATGAAATGTATGGCTCCGAGATTACTTATAAATAGGACGAGCCTCGAGGTCAGAGCTGATGAGGCGATTCTTCTTCCATCCTTTTTTTTCCAAATCGACCCGCAATCCTCGCTAATGAAAAAAGAAAGAATTATGAATCATTGTTAGTCTAGCACTGTGTCAATTGCACTATATATTATTGTTACTATATTCAACAATACTTAACACGAGAGAGATCGAGATTATTCTTTAATTCTTTTCATATCATAACAAACGAAAAACAAAGCTTCTTACGAGATTGGATGGACGAGTAGTCTGGGATGGTTTTTTGAGTTTTTTTCTGTACAACAGCAATAATGAGAGATGGCTAACTTCAATTTTCTTCATTCAACTTCACATTTCTCATTTTTTCATCCAATCTTTCCAAAACCCTCGCTGTTATTGTCCTCTCTCGTTTCTCGCTCGCAGGTTTCGCTCATTAACTTCGTAGCGTCGCTTGCTGGCGCGGGCGGGATTCAAGCCTTCAAAACAATGAGGACCCTAAGGGCCCTAAGGCCTCTCAGGGCGATGTCTAGAATGCAGGGAATGCGGGTATGTAGCCCAACCGTCTCAGCTGGCCTTTCCACATATTTTCTTTTGTATTTTATCATTTTTTCGCCATACTCCCGTCAAATAAGTTGTATTGCAATGTCATTTTTACACTTGTTTTATTTTACTTGCACCATTGAAAAAAAAAATTCAAAATGATTTTTTTTTCTCATTCAATGAAAACATGAATTATTTTATCGACGAAATTAATAACCTCGTTGAACCAATATGCCACATATTATACTCTCCATGTCGAGCTATAATTATATTCGTATACAGTAGTATTATTTTGTTCATCGGAGAAAAAATGCGACGACAATTATTGGCAATGTTACATTTCGTTACTATCATTATTATTTTTTGCTCATGATCGTATAATGTTTAGGAAATTGTAACGGTGTTTTTTCAAACACACAAGAACGTGATTTTCTTCCTCAGTCACATGCCTTAGCACGATATACAAATAGATACATAAACATATATTATGCTATATATTGCGTTTTACTCGAATATTTGGTGCACCAAACAATCAATATCGAATGCAAAATCTTTTTGATACATCAAATTCTCGATTGAAGACACGAATTATTTTTGTCACACGTCTTCGTGCTATATGATATATTATTTCTTTTAGTATTACTAGAAGCGTGTGAAAAAGAAAAAATCATAGAAAAGAAAAGTATCTGAGTAGAAATATCTTGCACGTTCATTATACTTATACATATATACTATGCATACGTATGTATACTTATATATACGCAATTATGCAGCCAGCATATTATTTAGTTTGCATATACCAAATCCCATTCTTATGTACAACTCGTATGTATGTTAGAAGTGGACAAAACTTCGATTAATTCAATTCAATTATTTTTTAGTCGTGTTATTACAAAAATATTGTCGACAATAATTGGTGCAACGTGGCTATAAATATTATTTCATTTTCGTTTGAATCTCGTGTCCTCGTAATAGCAGAAAAAACTAAAATTTGTTTATCGTGTATAAGATATTATAAAATCACTTAAAATTTACACCCGATTAATTGTAAGGTCGCTGAGACATTGGGTTTAGAGTTATGGCCAATAATGCCCATACCCTGACTTATGCGGTTTCATGAATATAGAAATCTAATTTACTCAGCTTTATTCTGTAAATGAATTGCATGAAATCTAACGTGGATTGTGTACTTAAAACAACTATTGGTCTAATTATCTGCTTCTATTAATTATCAAAATGGCCCAAAAAGTTTGTCGGTGGTATAGTACAATTTTTTTTACTGACCACAAACAGAAATTAATCAGTAAAATATGAACCTTGAATATCAGTTGTATATTCTATCTATGATTCATCACTTATTATTTCAAAATAATTAAATTAGTATTATATTACTATAATAATGAATGGTAATTGTTTGCGTATTTTCGGGTCATAAACAAGAGTTTTAAAAATTATTTTACATCCAAAAAACAATTCACGTAGAAAAACAGTGCTGAACACAACTAGTTACAATGTTCGTTTAATTTAACCCATTAGCGCCGAAGCACCGATGATTTTGTCGCGATCTTCGAGCATCGTTCCTATTAGGATCAACGCAGAATGTCATTCTGAGAACCACGTTTCCTTATGGGATGAGGTGCGCTCTTTCGAATAGCGTGGTAAGAATTTCATTTTCTCGCACCAGAAAAAAATATGACGTATTTTAAGTGGAAAGTACCCAAAAATTGAAATTTTTTATTTTTCATATTTTTTGTCGGATGGTTTTAACGTGAAAATCGAGTTGTAACCATGCACGTTGGTGCACGTTAGAGTTGGTCTATAAAAAAAAAAAAATTTCCCCAAGCTTACATACCCTGAAACCTTATCAAAATGGCGGATTTCGCAGAAAATTGTGTGAAATGTGAGTTTTCCTCTAATCTTTCGGCAAAAATCAATGGAGTATGTATTGTTCTCCTCTGAAAATTACTTTTTTCAATTAGCAGTGCTCTCCCGAACATGCACTGAAAAATCCAATATTCCCAAAGATGGCGGATCCAATATGGCGACTTTAAAACCATGAAAATTATAGATTTTTTCGTAAATACACGCACAAAAGCCCTGCAACAAACAATTCTGGACGTAGTCTCATATATTGATGACTTCTAAATTAAAATTCAGTGACGGATTTTTCAAATTCAAGATGGCAGACCCGATATGGCTGTTGTAAATTGGAAAAAAACTGAATTCATGAATGAAAAAAATATTGTTGTATTTTACGTAAAATTTGCAAATGAAAGTATTTCTACAATTTTTGTGTTAGACACATTGTTTCGGAGGAAAGGAATCGTAAACTCCGGAAATTTTTATTGGAACGTATGCTCCATTGATTTTTGCCGAAAGATTAGAGGAAAACTCATGTTTCACACAATTTTCTGCGAAATTTTTTTTATAGTCCAACTCTAACGTGCATCAACGTGCATGGTTACAACTCGATTTTCACGCTAAAACCATCCGAAAAAAAATGTGAAAAATAAAAAATTTCAATTTTTGGGTACTTTCCACTTAAAATACGTCATATTTTTTTCTGGTGCGAGAAAATGAAATTCTTACCACGCTATTCGAAAGAGCTCACCTCATCCCATAAGGAAACGTGGTTCTCATAATGACATTCTGCGTTGATCCTAATGGGAATGATGCTCGAAGATCGCGAAAAAATCATCGGTGCTTGGACGCTAATGGGTTAATACATACTTGTAATCTTCCATACCGCATATTCGTCGATACAGTCGGTGCTCTCTTTTGTTAACCGCTCAGGGTTAACTCCATTATGATCTGTTAACTTTCACCTTGTCTCTACTATTTCGAATTGCCTACACGTGCGCATGTGCAGAAGAAGAATAAACATAAGGGAGAAAGAGAGAGAGAGAGAGAGAGAGAGAGAAAGAGAGGGGGGGGGGGGGGTGCAAAGCGGACAGTTAACCGTAAAGCAGAATATAAAACGAACGGAATCGGTTAAGGGAGGCAATGCTTGGCGGAAAAGTTGACAAAAAAAAGCGCCGACTGTATGCTCAAACAATGTGTTCTAAAATAAATGCTTCGCTCGAGCACGATCAGTAGTTTCTCGACCCTTACAAAATGTAATGTTTGTGCCTGCTTTCGCGCTGTATATATGTATTTACGTGCGAATTATGCTTGATACCACACTGGATGTATTCTTCGTTTCATAGACACGTAATTAAACGAAGAAAAACTTAGTTTATAGTATTGTAGTAAATAATAGTCTGAAGAAATTATTAAACCATACGAGCCCAAACTAGTACTTCGAATACACGTTAGATTGTTCTTTATTCATCCGACGCAACTTCTTAATTGTACCTTATCATTGTTATAAGTAGAATTGAAAACACGCACAACGATCAATCGCATCACCAAAAAAGCCGCTATGGTATGAATAAATTTGATCCTTAGGATCATTAGAGTACCATGCATTTATAGATTAATTTACGATTGAAACACTTGAAGCATTTTTATTATAATGAAAAAAAATGGTACCCTGTAATTCATTAAGAATTAACTAACAAACCAAACAAAACTTGTTTTAACGAAAATACTACAGCCTTGCGATACGACAAAAGTATGAAAAATGATCAAGTACATTCAAGACAATAAGAATATTGACGTTCGGTAATGAGAATGTTGAAAAATTTCATTCTCGAATGTTAAATTGTTACAGATATTTCAATGTGTACTTGTTATTCGAATAAAACTTTTGAATGAATTCAACAATTTTTGCCGACTATCTAATAATGGTTTTTTGAAAAAGGTGTCGCTAAAACACGTATACGTCGGAATTGACAAATAATCGTAGTAATGCATTATTAATTAGTCTCACATTAAAATTAAGATTCTCTATTACACAACTGCAATTGTTAACTTTAAGAAGCTTGTGAAAAAAATGTTTTTCAGTTCTTTACGTAAGACTTTTTGTCAAAAAATCATAAATAATATTTCAAAAATAATAATTACAACAAAACTTTTTTCCTTTTTTCTAATGATTATTTAGTTTATAGACGTATGCCGGGTTCATCGTTTTTGTATTTGCCAATTAATCGACAAGGCTCAATGCTTCAGAGTCTCTCAAAGCAGGGTACTTTTTTTTAGAGCAAAGCTTCAGCACACCATCACAAAAAGAACTCAATTGCTCATTTCGTATTAAATATAATAAAAAGAAAACAAATTAATGATCGCTTTCTTGTTTAGGTGGTGGTTAACGCACTGGTACAAGCTATACCGTCTATATTTAACGTCTTGCTGGTTTGCCTTATATTCTGGTTGATCTTTGCTATTATGGGGGTTCAACTTTTTGCTGGAAAATATTACAAAGTAAGAAACTAAAAGTGAAAAAAACATGTTGATGAAAAATTGTTTTTATTCTCATGCTCTATCATGCACTCTATCGGATCTGCAATGAATGGCTTTTTTCAAATATTTACAGTGCGTTGATATGAATAAAACTACACTAAGTCACGAAATAATACCGGACAAAAATGCCTGTATAGCAGAAAATTATACGTGGGAAAATTCTCCAATGAATTTCGATCATGTTGGAAAAGCGTATCTGTGTCTATTCCAAGTCGCTACTTTCAAAGGCTGGATACAGATAATGAATGACGCAATTGATTCGAGAGACGTGAGTACAACTTACTTTATATTATTTCAGTAGTACAATGAAACACCCTTAATTTATTAATAAGAGGGAGTTCCGGTTGAGACCGAATAGAGAGAGGACGTCGAGTATAGAGGAACGAGAATAAAAACAGAAAGCGAGCAGTAAAAGCGGCGTAGAGGGTAATAGAACAGCTGGAAAAGAAGGAAGAGGTCAGGGTGAAGGGAAAGTGATAAAGGAATTTGGAGAAAAAAACAAGAAAGAGGAGATAGTAAGAGGTGAAAATCAGGGCTGGAAAATTTGAGGTTATGATGAAGGAAGGTGGAGAACCGGGCAGGAGCGAGGAGGGAGAAAGAAGCGGAAACGAACAACAACAGCGCCGTGACGCAGGGGTGAACTGCAAGATAGTTGCAGCCGATAAAGAAGAGACGGAAAGGAGCGGCCAGGCGATAAGGAAGAGGGGGCGCCCGAAAAAAATAGAGAGAAGCAGGGATGTTAGAGATTTTTTCGAGTTACTAGGATCGCCAGGAGGAGTAAGTGGAACGGACTCGCCGCCGGAAAAGAAGCAAAAAGAGGGCGAAAAGAAGGGTCAAAGAGAGGAAGATAGGGAGGAAATGAGAGAGATGATGCATAAAGAGGACGAAGATGAAGATAGAGTGTCGGAGGAGGAAGAGGATAAGGAAGGTGAGGATTATCAAGACAAAATTAATATGGTATATACATGGATGAAAAGTATTGAGGAAGCGGAAGGGAGAATGAAAAGGGCAATGAAAACCGGACTGGAAGAATTAGAAAGAAAAATGAAGAAATGGTGGTGGGAGGAATTGAACAAAGTAAAAGAAGAATTAGAGGGAGTGGACGAGGAACAATGTGAGGGGTGTATGAAACACACGAAGAAGATTAAGGAGTACAAGGGAATAGTGATAGAAATGAAGAAAAAAGAAGAGCAGAACCAAAAGCGCTGGGAAGAGAAATACCGCTCACTTGTTACAAAGATAAACAAGCTGGAAAGGAAAGAGGAGGAAATGGACCGCGGAGAGGAAGTGGTGAGACTGCAGAGTGAGAAGGAAAACATTGCCGTAGCGATGGGTAAAAACCAGAGAGGGAGTGAGGAAAAGGTGAAAAAGAGAAGCGAGGTAAGAGTACAAGCGGGAGGAAAAAACGGAAAGAGAGACTACGAAGGCGACGGTTCGAATGGAGGAGAACATTGGGAGAGTGAGAACGAAGAAAGAAGAGAAAAGAGGGACAATGGGGAACCAGATGTAAACAACAACAACGGTAATGTCACCAGCAGAGAAGCAGAGGATATTCGGAGAATAGCAAAGAGGAGGCCCATGAAGTTAAGGGAACGGGAAAGGAAAGAAGAAAGAAGCAGGAGAGAAAATAGAAGAAACAATATATGCATCACTTACCGAGTAGGAGCGATCAGCAAGGCGGCAGTGTTGGAAAAAATGGAGGCAAAATGCAAGCAGAATATAAGAGCACAAACAACAACAAAATACGATGGAAAAGGAACGTTGGTACTCAAATTCAAAAATTGGAATGAAAAAATGGACATCATCAGGAAAAGGGGAGAACTAAAAATGGCAGGTATACGAGTATGCGATGATTTGACGAAGAGAGAGAAAGAGATACAAGCATGGCTGTGGGAGGTGGCCGAAAATGAAAGAAGATATGGAAGACAAGCGGAGGTGAGATACATCAAAGTATGGTGGGGCTGCAGATGGTGGAGATGGAATGAGAGTATAGGGGAAATTGAGTGTATGGGGCAAGCGGAGGAGAGAAGGCGGACATTTCGGGACGAAAGGTACGAACGAGAATAACGAGAATAACGAAAAGCAGCAAGAAGAAGGAAGAGAGTATGGAAGCTGCGGAGACATCAGAGGAAATAGCATGGAAGACACGGAGACATCAGAGAAAGAGAAAGAAAGCGGGGAGGTCAAAATAATATTATGGAATATAGCAGGAATGCATAAGGTTGGGGATGCGTGGGAACTCCTAGAAAGCGCAGATATGGTATTTTTGCAGGAGACGTGGGTAGAGAAGAGAGATGAGGAAAAGGCAAGGAAAGGTATGAGTGACAGATTTAACTGGAACTTTAAAGCAGCATATAAAGAAAAAGGAATAAGAAAGGGGAGGGCGAAGGGAGGGCAGGTGGTTGGCATAAAGAAGGAGATTGAGAAGAACTGGAGCGTAAATGAGTGGAAATATGGGTTGATAGTATGCAATAATAACATGGGGGAAGAGGTAGCTATAATATCAGTATATAACAATGTCGGCATGCAGAAATTAAAAGAAGAGTTGAAAGAGGTAATAGAGGATGGAGCAAGAAAAAATGAGAAAGTACTGATTGTCGGGGACATGAATGCGCGGATAGGAGATGAGCAGGCGATAAACGAAGGGGGATTAGATGAAAGCCAGGACTTAACAAGAAGTTCACAGGATAAAACCTTGAATACGGAAGGAAGAAGTTTATTAGATCTATGCGAGGAAATGGGTCTGAAAATACTGAACGGAAGAGCGGAAGGGGACAGAGAAGGCAAGGTGACATTCGTGGGGGGAGGAGAAGAATGTTGTGGGTCGGTGATAGATTATGTGATAGCACTGGACAGGGGGGGGGGGGAAGAAGTTGAAAGGTTAGAGGTAGTGAATAGAATAGAATCAGATCATTTGCCGATAGTTCTCGTAATCGGAGGGAAAAGAGCAGAAGATAAAGAAGAAGGAGAAGAGCAGGAGACCGTAAGGTTAGTTTGGGATGAAGGAAAGGCAAAAAAATACATAGAGGAAATTAGTAAAGAAAAAGACGTGGAGAAAGGGAGAGAAGACTGGGAGAGTGTGAAAGATAAGATAATAGAAGCAGCGGAGAAAGCAGGTCTAAGAAAAATATGTAAAAAGAGAAAAAGAGTAGGAAGATTGCCAAGATGGTTCGACGAGAATTGCAAGGAGCAAAGGGGTGCGGTATGGGTGAAGCTAAAAGAATTTACGAAGCATAGATCGACAGAAACGAAGCAGGAGTTGAGAATGGAGAGAAGGAAATTGAAAAAAGTATACAGAGAAGCAAAGGTTAGATGGAGGAACAAGATATGGGAGGGGGTGAGGAAGGCCAAAGATATGTCGCAATGGTGGAAGGCGTTGAATAAGTTCAGGAGCAAAGGACGGAGCGATAACAGTGACAGGATAGGGGAAAGGGAATGGAAGAAACACTTTGAGCAGCTGTTAAATGGAGAGCAAATGCAGGAAGAGGGATGGGGGGTAGGGGAGAGCGAAGAACAGAGATCGGAAAGTGAGATGGGAGAAAGAAGCAAAGAGGGCGAAGAAGAGATAAGTGAATTTAACGAGGAATTCAAAAAGACGGAATTGCGGGAGGCATTGAGGAAAATGGCAAACGGGAAAGCGGCAGGGGAGGATGGGATCTGCATAGAATTGTTGAAAGCATTACCGGAGAGTCAGAGAGAGGAAGTGAGAGGTGCGTTAAACAAAATGTGGATAGAAGGGAGAATCACGAAAGGTTGGGAAACAGCAAGGATCATGCCAATATATAAGGAGGGAGACAAAGACAAAGCAGAAAATTACAGAGGGGTTTCGTTATTAGACACGGGGTACAAGCTGTTAACAAAGATGATGAACGAGAGGTTAAACAGGTGGATTGAAAAAAACAAAAAACTGAAGGAAAGCCAGGCAGGATTTAGGAAAGGTAGGGGGACAAGGGACCAAATCTTCACGCTAAACGCACTGATTAACAGGAAGTTGAAAGGAAAAGGAGGGAAACTATATGTCGCGTTTATTGATTTCAAAGCCGCATTTGACAGGGTGAGCAGAGAAAGAAAACAACGCCGAATTATATATGGAGAAGAGAACTGGGAGTGCCGACGTTAGGGTATAGGATAAGAGAGAGAGCGTTGAGGTACATATGCGATGTGATCAGGATGGATGAGGGAAGGTGGCCGAAAATTTGTTTAATGGAGGAGGTCAGAGATATTTCGAACAGGGTACCATCAAAGTGGGGGAAAAGTTTGGAGAAATTAGTGAAGGAAATAGGAATGGGGGAAATTGTAGAAATGATAAGGGAAGGGAAAGCAATAGAAGGAATAGAGGAAGCGATGAAAAGAGGTTTGAATAACGCAAAAGAGACAATATTAAGGAAGGAGGAAGAGCGGATAAATAGGTCCTCTTACAACAGTATTTATAAGTATCTGGTGAAGGACGAAAAGAATCCGTGGAGATACTGGGCGGAAGAGGGGGTGAAGGGGGAGGATAAAGAGGTATGGGCGAGGCTAAGATGCGGGAATATAGGGAGAGCGGGAAAGAAGGGGGAAAAAGATTGGAGCTGCAGGATGTGCAAGGTTGAATTGGAGACACTGGAGCATTTAATGGTATGCAGGAAAGGATGGAATAGTGTATCGGAAGAAGCGCGGTGTAGCGTGAGGACGTGGGCGGAGGGTATGGAGGGTGTAGAGATAAAGGGAGAAATGATAAACATGCTAGGGGGAAAAATACAGATAGGGATATGCAAATATTTTAAAGAGGTAGAAGAACTGTGTAAAAAGGGAGGAATGGAAGAGGAAGAGGAGGAAAGGGAAGAAGAAGTGGCGGGGGTATGAGGAGGAGAAGGAAGTAAAGGGGCGTATGCAAGGAAAATGTAAAAAATGTAAAAATGTAATGTTATAAAAGATGCGTATACTAGAATATTAATATATATTAACTTGTAACTTGTAAAAGACTCTAGAAGTCGTGCAAATAAAACTCCAATATATATATATTAATAAGAGGATGCGGTAGCATCGACAGAATACCGAGTCCCGATTCTAAAAATATGACCAGTAATTATAGTTGGTAATTAAAATGATTGTAAACAGACAACGGTGAGTACATTGCCGGCGTGCGACTCGGGCGGTCCCGCATGCTGAGCAGGTATCGGCATTCCAATAATTGGTGACCGCTTAGCCGCACGTCGGCTGGTGTTTGGAACAGTTGAGCGGGGGTGTATTTTTCTCGAGCGTGCCGATTCCCGGGGAACAACCTGCTCCGAGTATAAGTACGGGTTGTCTTCAGTTTTCCCGTGTACTTGTGCAAGTAGCATACATTAGTTAGAGGTAAGATTGTTCAACGGACATCAGCGGGTGCACGACCGGCGTGCGGCTGAGGAGGTCATATGAGTTAAGCAATTATGGACGCTAGACGTTACTCGAATGGATGACCGCTCAGCCGTGCGTCGGCCGCCGCATCAGGTCATTGAGAGGGAGATGGTACCCATGGACATCACCAAGTTCTGCCGAAACAGCAGAAACAACAGCAGAGCAGGGGTTCATTTTGCAATGTTTCCTCGTGCCCCCCAGGTACATGGGGTCCAGTTGTGGCAATTAAGAAGGCTGCAGACGCACAGTAGAATGGGGGTATTTAATAGAAAACAGAAAAATTGATACTATAGGAAAAAGAAGAGGATCGTAAAAACCCAAATGGGGTATACGATAGGAATAAAAAAATGAAATTAGAAGAATAATAATAAAATTCTGAAAAAACTCGCATTTAACTTATTATACGAACCCCAGAAATTATAATTCGGTAATATTTCATTTGTAATTATGTAACGTATTCAATTATCGTTTTTTCTCCATTTCAGATAAACAAACAACCGATTCGGGAAACGAATATTTACATGTATCTTTACTTTGTATTTTTCATCATATTCGGATCATTTTTTACGCTCAATTTATTTATTGGAGTTATTATCGATAACTTTAATGAGCAAAAGAAAAAAGCTGGTGGTTCACTCGAAATGTTCATGACGGAAGATCAGAAGAAGTATTATAATGCTATGAAGAAAATGGGTAGCAAGAAACCCCTTAAAGCTATACCTCGACCGAGGGTAAGTTTGTTATATTATATTTATTTATTTATATATATATACTAGACTGATTCAAAAAAAAATTTTACTTTTTTTTCCTTCTGGATTCTTGTGCTACTGTTGGGCACTAATGAAAGAAATCTTCCCTAAAAAAATAGGCGTGGTCACTCAATTTTCAGAGGTGGCTATCTCGACTTTTTGTTATTTTTTAAAAATGATTTTACTGAATAAACATGATCATGGTATTAGATTATACCGGAAATAGAATAAATAAAGGAAATAGTATGTTTCACAGTCTGTTTTGCGACGAAGAAAAGTATATCGCACATACATTGAATCCCTAGAAAACAAAATCGAAAAAATTATTATGAATCGGTAAATAAATTGAGCAAAAACAATTTCACATTGAACATGCAGTGGACATTGCAGCAATATCTAAATGTCCGCTTGCTGCAATATTACAATAAAATATTGTCACAATATTTTTTAAAAATATTCTAGAAACATTGGCATAGCACAGAAATATTGCATCAATATCTGAATGTCCACCAATGAGAAAAAATGTAAAGAAACTTTTTCTGTTGTTCATTGAGTCATTTAGTTATTATTATTGAATGGAATACATACTTGTGTCAATGAAATTAACCTGTAGACAAGGAGAAAAATTCTATCAACATTGCAGCAATATTAGATAGCAACATGCAATATTAAAATATTCTAGCAACATTGCTGCAATATTGTGTGCTGTGTGGGTAGGAAGCGTAAAGGCCCTACCGTTAGGTTACGGTTACGTTAATACTATTTTTATTATTTAGTTCATTATTATTATGAGTTTTTGTTAAATTATCGATGATAAAACAAGTCGTCATAATAATAAGTCATTATGTTTTATCAAACAGTGTTTGAAATACTGTTTGGGCTCAATTTATTTTCCGATTCATAATAATTTTTTCGATTTTGTTTTCTAGGGATTCAATGTCTCTGCGATATACTTTTCGTCGTCGCAAAACAGACTGCGAAACATTCTATTTCCTTTATTTATTCTATTTCCGGTATAATCTAATACCATGATCATGTTTATTCAGTAAAATCATTTTAAAAAATAACAAAAAGTCGAGATAGCCTCCTCTGAAAATTGAGTGACCGCGCCTATTCTTTTAGGGAAATTTTATTTTTATTAGTGCCCAACAGTAGCACAAGAATCCAGAAGGAAAACAAATTAAAATTTTTTCTGAATCAGTCTAATATACATACATGTTGTTGACATTACATATAAGGCATCGATTCCCAGGTCGATTCTACCAAAATCTGAACGTCACTGATCCCAATTATGCTCTAATGGCAGGAAATTATCTTTCAATCTCAAATTAAATGATTAAACGAAATTACCTGTAAGTGAAGTTCTATCGTAATTGTATGCAGCGCCTCTTCCGAAAAGGTCACCTAGTAGTATGTTGTTTCCATGCCGGTATCACCACAGATTCAAAGCTAATAAAAAATGTTCCCCGTTGCTATGGTGCTAACACGACGATTTATATAATTTCTTTAAAGTACTACCATAGATGTAGAGGCTAAAAACTAGCTATGGGATCTATAGGGTGGAAATTGATCTCTTCGGAAGAGGCGCTGCATACAATTACGGTAGAACTTCACTTACAAGTAAGTTCGTTTAATCGTTTAATTGTATTTTGCGCCTCTTCCTCGAGATCACCTAATAGCTGGTGACAGCTGGCCCTACGGCAGATTTTTTTTTTTCATTATTGAGTACTTTTTGATGTACTATAAAAGAATCTTATTTTATAATTCAAGAATTTTTCGGGCAAAAGTACCTTTTGCTTCTATTATTTTCAAATCATAATGTTTGGCGAACGTTGCAGAAACTTTTGTCTAACCTGCAGTTTTTTTTATCACTTCGATGCTAACACCACTTCTCTTCACTGCTGACATCGAGACATGTCTAGTGCTGTATGCTGCAAAAATATTGGTGTTGACGTCACTTTTCGTTAAAATGGTTTTTAGCCATCGACTAATCGTCTGACGGCCAACAGCTTTATGTGGTTTTTTATATATTTGTACTATTATATGTTTCTAAAACGCACGCTAGACAAATCTTTTGATTTAGAGGATAGAATGAAATAATCAGCGCTGGCTGGTTTCTTTTGATTCCTGAAGTTTTCATTCTCGCTGGTACTTTTATCTCGATCCATTCTCTTGATTTTTCGATATTTTATAATTCTATTAATGACAGAGTTTGAGGTCTATGTCCTGTTATCAAGGCGAGAAAAATTGCTAATTTGTACGTGAGGTGTTCGAGGCTTAAGTCCTCATCCGGTGGCCATTGGCTCAAGAAATCTAATACCACTTTTGGGTCCCGTGTCGAATCATATTTCGGTTTTGGTGGTCGTTTTTTGGCAATTCCTGTACCGAATTTTCTCATTCTTTCATCCTGACCGGTCTCTGACACCATAATAAACGCAATAGCTGATCTATAACTACTGATAGCACCGTCTGACGCTCCCGTCTGAAATTCTTTTGCGAAATTTCCGGGATTTACAACGTTAGGACCTCAATCTGTTTTTCTTGACAATAGGCCCACCATTTTTTGTAGGATGTTGTATACTGTCTTAATGATGACTCCCTTAAGGATGAAATGGCGGTATCTAAGGCTTCGTCTGGCATTTCTTTCAAGTTGAATGCCTGCCTGACAATATTCTGGCCACCAGGGTAAATCGCCGCCACAAAAAGTGTAGTTTCCTAGATGTGGATTGAATCAGACCTACATTAGGTGTGAGCAACATGGGTTCAGATTCGAACATGGACATGCAAAGTGGGTACCACGCTTGGGAAGACCAATTTGGCACGACTACTATTCCTCGGGACTCTTCATACCGAATTTTTCTCAACATTTTTAAAATTTCTGAAAAGAGAGGGAATGCATAAAAATAAAGTGGTTTCCAGCTAATGGTAAACGCGTCAACCGCCATTGAGGAGAGATCTTTTTTCCATGAAATTTACCGGTCACATTTTGTATTTGACCTGCAGGCAAATAAGTCAATTTCAGGAGGTCCACAATAACGACATATTTTCTCGAATGCGTTTTCACCTAACCATAACGGATTGCTTCACAGCACGCCCTTAATGTTCCTATAAATGATGCAAACTCTCGAATTGTATATGTATGCATTCTTTTATATTTTCGGATTTCAGCCGGGACTTTGGCTCTCTTTAATTTAGAAAGTTCAATTAACATTCTCTCCGTATTTAACATAAATCCAAGATATTTTTCAATTTTTAAAGGAAGCCTAGCCTATTTTCCTAGCTCTTCTAATAAATTACGAGTAACGTCACGATTTTTTTGACAATCCTCATACGAGTTCCCCAATTAAGAAAAAGTCATCCAAGTAAACAACAGACATGAACCTTCTTTGTCTCAAGTGAGTAACTACCGGTTTCAAGATTTTTGTAAAAATGTAAGGTGTTATGTACAGTCCGAACGATAAGCAGCAAATTCGTACATTTTCCCGTTGAGTAAAAACCGTAAATGTTTTCGATTTGATTTTTTGATCGGGAATACGTAGGTAGTATGCATCTTTCAGATCGAGAGTTACCATGAATGAACCTTGACGTAGCAGGTCTTTTGCTATTCGAATGTCCTCCAATCTCTGTTAAAATGAAATGGTTTAAATTTTTTAAATTTAAGATGAGACGACTAGATTCATCCGGTTTTTGAGTAAGGAAAATTCGGGATATAAATTCTTCTTGAGACGATTCACACTTTTGGATAGCTCCTTTTAATATCAACTCATTAATATGTTTTGATATTTTCACTATTTCCACGTTTGAGAAATCTTGCTTCTTGGGCGGTAACTTTTGTTAAATGTTTTGTTCAAATGATATTTCAATCCCGAAAATCCCGTCTAAAACTACTGGATCTGTTGTAATCATTTCCTACTTTTGACGGAAATATTTGAAGCGTCCTGCCAATTTACATCGGAATTCAATAGCGTTTTTTCTGTGGATATTGATGTTTCGTTTCCAGCTTTCGATATCCCGAATTTCGTTGGCTGCATTTTTACTATCCGCCCGTCGTCGTTGGTCTATTTTTGTAAGCCTGCTGGACGGTACGGTATGGTACGGACTCTTGAAGTTTTTTGACGTGCGGATGCTAAATGATTTTAATATTCCTGAGCCCCTGCTAGTTTCCTTCGATGAGCGCTCTAAGGTTTTCGCTGTTTTCAGATGCTCTCTCTTTTTTTTCTTATTTGAAGCATTCAAGCTCGATAGCTTATTCTGCTACTTCAGATTCTCTTCTAGTTGCTTTCCGCACAACCATACGTCTGCAACCGTTCCATTGAGGGTCTCTTTAATAGAAGCGTTTAGGTTTGGCAGAATCAATATCTTTCTTGTAATGGTTTCGTCTCTTTGAAGGTCTACTAATAGCCTTCCTATGTCGCTCAATCATTCCAAAATTGTTAAGTTATCGATAGTTTGTTCTTTTGATAGTTCTGAGATTGTAGTCCCTTGGATAGCCAAACAAACGGATACCTTTTCTTGTTTAGCGATCAAACGAGAATCTCTGCTTGATACTGGCTCTTGGAGCGTTGTTTTTATCTCCAAATTTAACTTTGGCGGGATAATACACGAACAATTTTCCGGAACTCTATATTTTTTAAGCAATATTGCTTTCTCGTCTTTTGGCAGACCAACCTTGAAGAGGTCTTGCCACCTCAAGACAATTTCTTCAAGAATCGGGGCTCCCCGAGGTCTAGCAATCGCTACTCGTTGTCCCAGTGCCTCATTCAGAGTTTTTTCCGAATCTTGTTGAGTTTCTGGATCGTCTTGTATTTCTTTGCAATGCAGTGCAATGCAGTGCGTCTTGTATTTCTTTGCAATGCAATGCATTCGATGCAGTTTTGCTCTGGACCACAATGCTTTTCACTGGCGAAGGCAATAATTCGCGACTGCTCAAGGCGGATTCCTCGCTGTGGCCTATATCCCCAAATTGAAAGCAAATTCTTCTAACTCATGTTGCGGAATTGAATATTATATGCGTTTTTTTCCCGAATACACTCTCGGCATGAGCCTTGCTCAGAGACAATACATGTGTCTGATAACTAGTCTCTACGACCGTCAACTGACCCTTAAGGTCATTTCTCATCATTTCGGAACTTTTATCCACTTTTTGCCCCAGCCTTTGGCCGGTACATACCGGTCTAACCTATACGTATAGCAGTCATTTATTTCTGTTCCTTGAAACATGTATCGATCTAATCGATTCGTGTTCATTTTACAATGTTCACGCTCACGTAACGGTCTAACCGTCGTGTATGTTTCAGCTCTCTTAATTGCTTGTAAACCGCATACGCTACTTAAGGTATTCCTTTCACGGGGGGCCGTATTTTGTGGGCGCATAAGTAGGGCCCAACTCAATCATTAATAAGTTAGATTGATTGGTAATAAAAATGAGCTATAATCAATAATTATAACTCATGACAACCGAAAATAATTTTTTTTTAACAATTTACGTCTATTTGTAAATTCCAACATTTTTTTCGCAAATTGGATGAACGAGCGATGTGGCAGTGCTGCGCCAGTGCCTCACGAATCACCGTGGTTGCACGGTCCTGCGATAACTACAAAAATAAAGAGTCATACGTAGAGTGTCAAAAAGATTTGCATATCATTTTTGTTCGTACGTGAGTGTTAAAAGACACGGAATGCGAATGGGCACATTTATATTGTAATGTTTACTATCATACTTTTCAGATTACGTCTATGTCAAGTCGCTGCACCGCTTTTTGATATATATACAATGCGTTCCAATTGAAGTGGAACACTTTGATTTTTGTCGATCTCCGGCGCAAATCGATCGATTTCGAAAAACCAAAAAAACACTTTCTTGCAAATTTTATTTGCTTTCGAATGAGCCTAGTCCGAATCCGATCGGATTAGAATTGGCCGAGCACCAGGAGTCGACGTAAAATCATGAAAATCGGGTCCCGACGCTCGGCTCGAAATTTCGTATTTCCGGGAAGGGCGCTATGATTTTTCATACACCGTTGGAAAGGGCATTTCACCCCGAGAAAAATGCGCACAAGCTGGAGTCTGTGCGATCATCCCAGAGGGAGATATAGCACTAGGAAGCGAAAACGGTTTATCGACGATAACTCGAGTACCGTCCGGCCGAATTCGCACAGCTTTCGCATGAGCTATTATTTTTCCATCCCCCAGAACTAAGTGAAGTCGTTTTTCCCGTGGATGCTCCCTCGGCCGAGAACCAGAGATCATTGCGGTGCACCGTGAGCTTCCGACGCCATTTTGAACATGAAAATGTTCGCGCATTGCGACAATATCTATTCCATTGAATAGCTGATGATTTTCCCTTTAAAATGCACCCTTGAAAGTCCCAAAAATCTAATTTTTAAGGGATGATATTTCCTTTTGAAAATGCATGAAAATTTAGCAGCTTTCGGTCTCGACGGGAGCGCGAGGCCGCGGACCGCAGGCGGTGCACAGCGCGTGAGGGGAATCGATCGAGGGCGCCCCCACCACATGCCCGGAGTCTCACAACGCGAGCTCACGTATTATCGCAGGATCGCAAATTTTTTCAAAATTTCTTTTTGTACCGGCGTTCTTTTTATATCTCAATATTATTGTTAAATTAACAAAACTATTATTGTTAAATTAACAAAGCTATTATTGTTAAATTAACAAAACTGTTATTGTTAAATTAACAAAACCATTATTGTTATTAATTATTTTTTTTGTTATTAAATATTTTTCTAATAAAAAGTTGATGGGGTCCTGAAGTTGATCCTTTATCGAAAAAATATCGCGGGATTGTTGTCATTTTATTCGGTTTTGCTTGAATTTGGCTGTTTTTTATGTATTTTCTTACTGATATTTCGAATTTTCGCGAAAAACTCGATCAGTTTTGCGATCGACGGAATATTTGCGATGGAACAGCCTGTTTAACTATCGAATAGCGCAGTGGTTGGCGCGCGCGATTAGTGACCCGAGAGTCCCGGGTTCTATTCCCGTCTCGTTTTTTTTTTCATTTTTTTTTTCGTCAAACTAATCTTTGACGAAAGCGATGACGATGTTTCTATATAATTTCTCCCTTTTGAAAGAATTAAGGGAAGAAAGCGGGCGCAAAACAACGTCTTAATGCTCGTTGCTCGCACTTTTTATCCACGATTTCATCCACGAGAGCGTCTAAAAACACTCCCGACAAATCTTTGCAGCGTGATTTTTGACGTAGTTATAGTCTTTTCAAAATTTTGGCATTTCGACGGTTCTGAAAAATTAGCCAAAATAAAGGAAACATTTTTTTTCGAATTTTCGATAGTTAAACAGGCTGTTCCATCGCAAATATTCCGTCGATCGCAAAACTGATCGAGTTTTTCGCGAAAATTCGAAATATCAGTAAGAAAATACATAAAAAACAGCCAAATTCAAGCAAAACCGAATAAAATGACAACAATCCCGCGATATTTTTTCGATAAAGGATCAACTTCGAGACCCCATCAACTTTTTATTAGAAAAATATTTAATAACAAAAAAAATAATTAATAACAATAATGGTTTTGTTAATTTAACAATAACAGTTTTGTTAATTTAACAATAACAGTTTTGTTAATTTAACAATAACAGTTTTGTTAATTTAACAATAATAGCTTTGTTAATTTAACAATAATAGTTTTGTTAATTTAACAATAATATTGAGATATAAAAAGAACGCCGGTACAAAAAGAAATTTTGAAAAAACTTGCGATCCTGCGATAATACGTGAGCTCGCGTTATGGGACTCCGGGCATGTGGTGGGGGCGCCCTCGATCGATTCCCCTCACGCGCTGTGCGCCGCCTGCGGTCCGCGGCCTCGCGCTCCCGTCGAGACCGAAAGCTGCTGAATTTTCATGCATTTTCAAAAGGAAATATCATCCCTTAAAAATTAGATTTTTGGGACTTTCAAGGGTGCATTTTAAAGGGAAAATCATCAGCTATTCAATGGAATAGATATTGTCGCAATGCGCGAACATTTTCATGTTCAAAATGGCGTCGGAAGCTCACGGTGCACCGCAATGATCTCTGGTTCTCGGCCGAGGGAGCATCCACGGGAAAAACGACTTCACTTAGTTCTGGGGGATGGAAAAATAATAGCTCATGCGAAAGCTGTGCGAATTCGGCCGGACGGTACTCGAGTTATCGTCGATAAACCGTTTTCGCTTCCTAGTGCTATATCTCCCTCTGGGATGATCGCACAGACTCCAGCTTGTGCGCATTTTTCTCGGGGTGAAATGCCCTTTCCAACGGTGTATGAAAAATCATAGCGCCCTTCCCGGAAATACGAAATTTCGAGCCGAGCGTCGGGACCCGATTTTCATGATTTTACGTCGACTCCTGGTGCTCGGCCAATTCTAATCCGATCGGATTCGGACTAGGCTCATTCGAAAGCAAATAAAATTTGCAAGAAAGTGTTTTTTTGGTTTTTCGAAATCGATCGATTTGCGCCGGAGATCGACAAAAATCAAAGTGTTCCACTTCAATTGGAACGCATTTATATACGATCAGCTGACTTGAATCGACAGCAGCCAGCTTGCGGTGTTGCCAGACATAACCCCTGGCAGATCGCGGTTTCGAAAATACTTTCGTTTGCGACATTTCTCTCAGTTTTATCGTTCATATTTTCTTTAATCATTCGGTGATACCCGGTTTTTATCGTCATTTCGGATTCTTCAGAACTTTTTACATGCGTAGGGCAGTTTGTATCGGAGATTTGGAGTTATTCGGTATACGAATCATAAGATAAAAATGTAGTAAGCATGTAATCTCCATATAGTGCTGTGTAAATTTAACGATTTTCAAAGTCGTAATTTTTTGATAAATGTTCGGTAACTTGGCTTGAAATTTTCACAGTATAGTCTATAGTCTATTTTAGGAAAAAATGAGTCAATTTTAAACTATTTGGGTTCGTGAAAGGAATACCTTAAGGTCTATTATATTCTGCGAAATCTTGCTTTGTTTTTCTAATTGTTTTTGCAATCGTTTAAACTGTTTTCCCCAATGGTTATCGTCTTCTTCATCCTCTCGGCTTGAATGTATCTTGCTTTTTCTTCCCATTTTTTGTACCTCCTACAAAAATCGAAGAGAGAAAAAAAACCGCGTGTGGCTTACTTAGCACAAAATGTTCGAATGATATAAATGTCATACGTGTTAGCACCATAGCAACCGGGAAAATCTTTTATTAGCTTTTAATCTGTGGGGATATCTGTATGGAAACAGGACTACTAGGTCATCTAGAAGAGGCGCAAATGACAATAAAAATGTCAATTTTTTCGAATTTTATTATTATTAAATTATTGACCTACTAATTATTAATAAATTAAATTATTAAATAATTATTTTCAAAGTTTTACTAAATAAAAAAATTACAATTTTTAAACATTTTTCAATCGTAAGTTTTCATTTATTAAGAAATGAAGGAACAGTACTAGTTTTTTCGAGCTTTTGTCAAACACAAACAACCTTGTAAATCTCAACGACGACGATGGGTGCGCGGTTGGCGTGCGGCTCGGTCGATCACACCAGTTAAGCCGTTTTGTGCGCGGTCCCTACTGGGCTGGGTGACCGCTTAGCCGAGCGTCAGCTGGTGCATCGAATCGCTGAGCGAGAGGTTATTTTTCCGGAGCCTGGTGAATTCCTACGTGAAAAACCAAGTTCTGTCGAAAGGACCGACCGACCGTATTCGCACGGGTTTCCTATTGTTTCCCCCTGCACTCGACAAATGCGATGCAGTAATGTGTGGTAAGGTGGATGCAAACGCTCAATAAGGAGGGTGATTATAAAATGGATGAGAAATGGTCGAAGGTTTAAAAAAAAAAAGATTCCGCAAAAACCCGCGCAGGTAATGCAGAAAAGAAAAAGTCTAATAATAAATAAAATTGCAGATCTCCTGACCGTAAGAAATGAGTGTTATATTCTTGTCAAATTAACCTGGAATGCCCTCTATCCCCAATAAAAATCGTATTTTTGCTTTGATTCATATTAAAATAATTTTTGTTGCAGTGGAGACCGCAAGCAATTGTGTTTGAAATAGTGACGGATAAAAAGTTCGATATGATAATTATGTTGTTCATCGGACTTAATATGTTGACAATGACAATGGACCATTATCAGCAAAGTGAAGCATTCAGTAACGTGCTGGACTACCTCAACATGATATTCATTGTGATATTCAGCAGCGAGTGTCTCATGAAGATTTTTGCCCTGCGATACCACTACTTCAAGGAGCCATGGAATCTCTTTGATTTTGTTGTTGTTATATTATCAATATTAGGTAATGTAACGTAATGATTAATTCAGTCATATGACCCTACTGAAACCTGATCGATACTTATGATTGAAAGATCCTGTTTGCTTTACATTACAACTAAAGTTAATAGAAAGAAAAACAACTCCCCTTATATGGATTCTGAAACAGTTTTAAGTTAAATACTTGTCCATCCTCAAAACTCGTTTCATTGTGTCACACAGCATTAATTCGATTGACGAGACTTTAGCAAATTAGATCTAGAATCTATTGTGTCGATGAACTTACGGTGTTGTCAGTACGAATGCTTCCCATTTTTTTTGTTCAAATTACATTATTCTATCTGATTTTTTAAAATAATTTTCCATTTCGGGACACACGATTATACTAAATAATAACAGAAAGCGAACAGGTGTATAAGGCGTTTCAATTGAGTCGCAACGACTGATTGGCATCATAACGTTATGTAGCCTTACATTGATGTAATCTCTGATGCTTCGATGGTGCCCCAATCTTTAACCTCTGTACCTTGTATCCACTATATTCTCTCACCCTCGACCAAATCTATAATGGCTTTCATTTATATCAATACGTCATCTCGCGAATCAATAATTCGACATCCATCGAAATCCAATCTTTTCTCAATTAGCTATATGCATCATTGTTTTCTTATAATTTAAGTGCAACTGATTTCATTTTAGAAAACGTAAAAGAAAATTTTCATCTTACGATCTTTCGTCATACTATGTCAACATTTTTTCGTAAACAATTAGATATTTTTCTGAGGGAGATAAAGTGAAAAATTATTTTTTCAATATTCTTTTTACTGAAAGAAATTGTTTATAACAGCGCTATGCTTTCAATGAATTCATTTGCTTTATTGTTGATATTACTGTTTTTTTATATTGGTGAAAAGATGAAATGAGGAATGTCTGAAAATTTAATAACCTCGCAATATGACGAATTGAAATTGAACGTGCTGTAAGTACATCCGAGACTCTCTATGCCTTCTATACTCCCCGCATATGTTTCACCGGTAAGAAACTTCCACAATCAAAAATATGCATCTTTTCAACTGCATTTACGACTGGCACGTATTATCAGATCAAAAACAAAACAATTAATTTAACCCTTGAACGTCAGAAAGACACTTTCCACAAGTCCTCCATTTGACGGGATTGTTCACTATGAAATCGATAAGGAAAAAAATCGTAAAATACCTTACCAACTATTTTCGACATCGCTGTTTCGAATGGCGCTACTTAGACTGCGCTAAAAAATGATTTATATCATATTTTTACAAAATAATGTAAAAAACACCAATTTTTGAGTGACCATTTTTTTTCATTCGATGATTTAGAAGCCGTATTGTATTATTTTCGGACAATAAAGACGTCCAGAGGTGTCCTCGATTGTTGAACTTTCCAAAACCCAATATGTTTTTGTTTTTCTCTTGCGTCATACCTGCAAAATAACGGAAAAAAGAATTACAAATTTTCCCCGTTCTTGGAGCATCATTCATGTGTTGTGCTAGGAACGACTCTTTTACCGTCAATTCGTAAATTGGGTATGATTTCCGATGTTTTTTGCGTCGCTGATCAAGAATTTTACATTATTTTTGCAAAATGAATTTGTTTAAGCAATTCGAAACAATGAAACATTTTTTTGTTTCAACAATTTGTTCGAACAGATATTTTTGAACAAATTGGTTGAATAATTTGAAACAACTAGTGATAGTTTTTCGAAATCACAACCCGCACGAAATAATACAACTATCATTATTATAAAGTAAGTCATTTGTCCAAATAGTTTGTCTACAACATATCAAAAGTCACGCGTTGCTACTATATCTTTCTATAAAAATACTATATTTGCTGTTATCCGTTTTAGAAAAAAAGATATCTTTCGGATCAATGACATGCACCTCCTCGTGGTGAGAATCGGGCAACATCGATTGAATTTTACGATGGCAAAGCATGTTATATATTGTTATATGGTATTGTCTGTAATGAATTTTTATAATAATTTAACACGTGTTTTTCATATAATATTGTTCATAGATCACGAAAAAAAAAAAGTTCCATTGTTTCGAATTGTTTAAACAAATTAATTTTGCAAAAATAATGTCGAATTCTTGATCAGCGACCCAAAAAACATCGAAAATCATATGCAACTTGCCATATTAAGATTGATTGTTCAAACAATTTGTTTCAATTGATTAATTCTACAAAAATAATGTAAAATTCTTGATCAGCGACGCAAGTTACATCGGAAATCATACCCAATTTACGAATTGACGTTAAAAGACTCGTTCCCCGCACAATTTATGAATGCTCCAAAAACGGAGAAAAGTTCATAGCCGGGTAAGTAGGGAAAAATTGCCCCCGCATCTTTTTCAGCGAAATTTGGAGTATATTCTGAGGTATAAAAAAAACAAATCTTCTGAAAATGTCATCCCCGTCAACGCAATGGTTTTAGAAAAATGAATTTTTTTTAAATATCAAAAGAAATGTATTTCCAGAAATGGTTCAGTGGATCGATTTCATATTTTTTTGTACTTGTTACGATTAAACGTGTTACGAAATAAAATTATAGAACATCTCGCGAAAGATTAAGGTTTGAAAAAAAAAATAATGTTCCTTGTTTTATTATTTTTTACTATAATCCACTTGGGGTACAATAACGAAAATTTTTTCATTTAATCTTTGGGCACCTCATTAGATTATCCCTGTTCCAGAATGGTCAACCGACCTCTGAGGGGTGGGTACATGGGGTGATTCTGGGCCGAATGATGTATATATTATTTTGAAATTTAGTAGAGAAAAAATTAGCTCGAGATTATGAGTCTGCACATATCGACTGACCAAATCGTGCTTTAACTAGGCTCAGTGGAAAGAAAAAAATTATATTTAATCGGTAAAATGTCATTACATTTTCGATTACGGGAACGGTTTCGGAAATATACGTGATTAAAATTCTGGGTTCACAGCTGGAAGCCCATTTTCCTGTATAATAACCGTGGCAGGTCTCTGACGTCAGGTCATAAAATTTTTGTTTTATTACCTGGTGTCGAGACGCTGCAGCGTTTCTTGATAGAACCCGGAACATTCTTTTTTTTTCAAACCCTAATCTTTCGCAAGATGTTCTATAATTTTATTTCGTAACACGTTTGATCGTAACAACTACCAAAAAAAAATCAAATCGAACCACTGAACCGTTTCCGGATTTTTTTGATATTTAAAAAAAAATCATTTTTCTAAAACCATTGCGTTGACGAGGATGACATTTTCAGAAAATTTGTTTTTTTTATACCTCAGAATATACTCCAAATTTCGCTGGAAAAAATGCGGGGGCAATTTTTCCTTACTTACCCGGCTATGGCCTTTATTATTCTTTTTTCCGTTATTTTGCAGGTATGACGCAAGAGAAAAATAAAAAAAATAGAGTTTTGGAAAGTTCAGCAATCGAGGACACCTCTGGACGCCTTTATTGTCAGAAAATAATACGATAAGGCTTCCGAAATATCGAAAGAAACAAAATTGTCACTCAAAAATTCGTGTTTTTTACATTATTTTGTAAAAATATGATATAACAAATATTTTTAGCGCAATTGAAGTAGCGCCATTCGAAAGAGCGATGTCGAAAATAGTTGGTAAGGTATTTTACGAATTTTTTCCTCATCAATTTCATAGTGAATAATCCCGTCGAATAGAGGACTTGTGGACAGTGTCTTTCTGACGTTAAAAGATTTAATCGATTGAAGTCACTAATCACAGATTTTTCTATACATTCGAGGACTCAGTGCTTTTCGTCGTGCCAGAGTGAATATCGTATTATAGAGCATTTTTTTAGTTTTTAGATAAAGCGACAACAAAGTTTTTCTAAAAAACACCTGTCCACGGTCAATATCTCTCGGGCACCCTAATTAATATTTCGTTGGAATTTTTTTTTCAAGTTACCATTCCTCGGATTGAATATACAGTGTCCCATTTTTATTTGACAGCTGATGATTTATCTCAAAAAATACTGCTTCGATAACAAAAATGAAGTACAACGAAACTTTGAGGGTTCAAAGGGAGACGTTAAAAGAATGTTTTTGGTCCAAAATTGAAAATTCCGGCGTTAATATGGCCAACGTGTTCTTTTTTTCAATGGAAACATGAGTTTTTTTCACCAAAAAAATTATGAGATCAAAATTTACAATGTTTGTAGGAATATGTTTTTAGTACAGTCCATCATTTTCAGATAACCATTTTTCACCATTTTTGACTGTTTTTAAAATTATTTTTTGCCATTTTGAATAGACTGATAATTATTGTTTGCATCGCGTCTGGCTTATTGAGCAATTTCTCAATTTGATGGACCTTTTTTCACAACTGACAAATGTATTAAAAATTTTCGTTTTCTATGTAGGTCATCTATAAATTTTGTGCCAGACGCGAGGAAAAGAAAAGCAATGACGGTTTTATAAATTCACCTGTGCTACGTGGTCTTTTTGCACCTTGCATTGTTTTAACGATTACATTATATTACACCGGGTTTCTCACCGAAATATTACGGGGGTGCACCAGAGAATTAGTCTACTGTAAAAAAGCTACTGCAATCGTAACGAACAATTTGAGAGAAACGTTAGAAAGAACAGAGGTTTTTTGGTACAATTTATACGCATCCTTTTTTCGATAAACGAATCGTAAGCCGAAAACAGCGAAGTTGCAAACGATTTTGCCAGTCGAAATCTAAAACTTCGAAAAAGGTCGAATCGTTTTTCGCCGATGAAGAAGTGACTCGTATAAGAGTGTACCATTCGCCCGTCTCGCAATCGTTGTGCTCACGATACATATATTTGCTTGGCAAACCATGAGAAACGAATATGAATTCCGATTAATAGATAAAAAAAAGATGTATGTTAGTCCTATATTTTATGCTAGTTTATTCGCAAACATCTAATAAGTTATAATTATGATCATTTTATTTGTATTAATTCTTTTTTTTTCATGGTTTATTGATAAATTGACAATGATATAATGATAAAACTATTAGATAGCTAGAAAACATAATTATTCCGTAGATAGGATCGCTTTGGTCACGTTTGGTCGTACCGAGTGATTGAATAATTAGGCACTTAGTACACAGAGTAATAGGCATTGTTTCTTTTTTTAACTAAAAGTCAATTTTAAGAAATGAAACAAGAGAGAAAAAAGGCATGGTTTTATGGAAAGTTGGGAATCCAAACACCTTTTTCCCAAAAAAAATTCTTAGATGTGCATGCCCTGTTTCCCGGAGATGACTTTTTCCTGCAAGATCCTTCGATCTGCCTGCATTTTGTAATGAATCCCTAGCTGCACCAGATTCGATCAAAATATATATCTGTATTTTTGTTTATTTATACAAAAAAATGCTGTCTGGAACTATATCGTATGATGTATAACTATAATTTATTTCTCTCACTTGATTACTCTAGGGTTGGTCCTGAGTGACATTATCGAGAAGTATTTTGTCTCACCAACTTTGCTGAGAGTCGTCAGAGTAGCTAAAGTGGGACGTGTATTGCGTCTCGTTAAAGGCGCAAAGGGCATAAGAACATTATTATTCGCACTTGCAATGTCATTGCCAGCTCTATTCAACATTTGCCTCCTACTTTTCCTCGTGATGTTCATATTTGCCATTTTTGGAATGTCGTTCTTCATGCACGTCAAAGACAAGAGCGGTCTCGACGACGTGTACAACTTTAAAACGTTTGGACAGTCGATGATACTGCTGTTTCAGGTAAATTGTCGCATATATTTTCCGGTATTTCATACAAGTGTTTTTCGTGATAGTCAATATTTCGTGATAATGATAAAAAATTATGCAATGAGAAGAAATAATGACACTAAAAATAAATGGGATGGAGTAGAAGGAAGAATCAATTAGATTCATAGTGGTAGAGGGTAGTAGTATTTTTCTCCCAAGCCGATTACTATGCAAATTAAAAGGTATAGCCGGGAAAGCGTAACGGATCTACCCCAGCGCCGTTTCTGTTCGATACTTTGGAGATCATTTTGGTGGTAAAAAAATAAAAAGGTTTTTAATTTTTCTTCAGAATGTTCCACCAAATCGAAAAAAAAGAAAAATGCCATCGTATAAAAAAGTATGAAATTGTTAAACCAGCAGAAATTTTGAGTTGCATATTTAATAACCCAGGAAACTGCATTAATGAGATTTTTTTAGACAACTCGAAAACTGTTAAAGATTGAGAGCTAATATTTGGGATGAATAGCTTTTCTTTGGGTACCAAACTGATCCCTAAATGATCGATAGCAAACGCCGCAGTGACAAATTGAACTTGCGTAACCGGCTATGCTCTTTAAGCTTATTTCAATTTTTTACATTTTATTCATTGCGCTTGAAGATATTTTCATCTTATTGTATAATAGTAATGGCTTGTGACCAGTTATCTTATTGAGATGATATTTGTCTTGCAATCTTCTGAAATTTATATATGAAAACGAAAAGCAGTCATTACTTTAGATGTTCTCTGATTGGAGGTGACAGCGGGGGGCGAAGGATTAATTGTAATTTCATTAGTTTCATTTGATTGAGGTTTGCCTCTTCTCTTTAGCCAAAAGAAGGAGGACGGCAAAAATAATAAAAGAATATAATAATAAATTCGAAATTCTGTCATAAATTCACGTGCACTTGAAAAGATTCAACGTAGTCAGTTTAAATCCAAAAAAAGAAAAGTCTTTTGGCTATATATTACACAAGTATTTTGTGCAGGTATACATTTGAGCTTTTTAACATAGTTGTTATCAAAACTGAGTGTTTATTAATGTCTTTTCTATACACGATTATTCTTCACGATAAAAACTGATTCTTGGCTATGATGTTATCACTAATTGATCCTCAATATTTAGCGATGTATAACAGACGTTCTAAAAATCGTTCTGCAGATGTCAACTTCAGCGGGTTGGGATGGCGTACTAGATGGTATAATAAACGAGGAAGATTGCCAGGAGCCGAACAACGAAATAGGTTATCCTGGCAATTGTGGATCATCGACAATTGGAATTGCATACCTGCTATCGTACCTCGTCATCAGCTTCCTAATCGTCATCAACATGTATATCGCAGTGATATTGGAAAATTATTCACAAGCGACCGAAGATGTGCAAGAGGGATTGACCGATGATGACTACGATATGTATTACGAAATATGGCAGCAATTCGATCCTGATGGAACCCAATATATAAGATACGACCAATTATCCGAATTTCTGGATGTATTAGAGCCTCCATTGCAAATACACAAGCCAAACAAGTATAAGATAGTGTCGATGGATATCACCATATGTAAGGGTGACCTTATGTTTTGCGTTGATATCCTCGATGCGCTCACGAAGGACTTTTTTGCGCGGAAAGGCAATCCGATCGAAGAAACGAGAGAATTGGGTGAAGTACAAGCTCGTCCCGACGAGGTTGGTTATCAGCCGGTATCATCGACGTTATGGCGTCAGAGAGAAGAATATTGTGCGCGTTTAATACAAAACGCATGGAGAAAACATAAGCAGCAGAGACTCGGTGGCCCAAGTGAAGAAAGCGATGATCCTGATATGGATCCACGAGTACGGCAAACTGCTGTCTTAGTCGAGAGTGACGGTTATGTTACGAAAAATGGCCATCGTGTTGTAATACAAGGACGTTCGCCGAGTGTTACGTCGAAAACTGCTGACGTTTGATCAGCCGCTAGCCGCGTACTGCCACGCCTAAAATGTCCCACGAGTTTTCCCAATCAAATTCTATCTGGATCTTCGTCATCGTCCAATACAAATGTTATCAACAATGATGGTGTTGCCGCTGCTGCTGCCGCCGCCGCTGCATCCGCTGCTGCCGCTGCCGCTGCTGCCGCAAATATTTATCACGAACATCCCGACGAATGATCAACGGAATTTACACGCTGAATGCAGAAAACGCCACGATCGCACAGTTGACGAGAAAAATCATTTTAAAGTATCTATACCTACAGATCCACAAAAAATAAACATACAGTCACGTGTACACGATAAATTTTGATGGAATTGTTGGCACCGAAGGCTAGGGGGGGGGGGGGGGGGGGCTAAAAAATAGACAGTTCGAAGGAACACGAGACATCAAGAGAGAAACGAGGGAAATCATAGTCAAGGACGAAAATTCGCAAACACGCGTGTTATTGTACTGACGAACAGCAGCCTTATAGTTTTTAAAGACATTAAAACATACAAAAAAATGTAATAAAATATTGAAAAGAAGACATGTATAATACGAAATTTTTCCTCCAACGAGTTGCCTTTTCGATCGATGCACACGCTATTATGTCAGTAAACGGGAATCGGTCTATGACACTACGGTGGATCTTATATATATTTCATGAAAATAGCGATGTATCCGATAACATTTATTACGCTCTCTTTTTCTTCGTTATAAGCTGTCGCACCATTACCAAAGAATTCTTCGAGTTATTTTCAACAAAAAAACGGGAGAAAAGGTCGCCTCGCTCGGACAACAACAAAGAGTGAAAAGCCAGTAAAAAAACAAGTCAGGGGTTTTATTTGATGACAATTTTCGAAGATCTATATTCCATTCGTTCGCTCCTTCAGATTGGATTATTTTTTCCCTCACATCTCAATCGAGCTTTCATTTTCTATTTTTTCCAAATTCCCGGACGATAGGAGAATGAAATCGACGATGATTAAACACGAAATGAGCGTGTGTGTGACGAACGATTGAGTGTACCGGCATTTAATTATATATTAAAATAATATATAATATATTATTCAACTGAAAATTAAAAAACAAAAATGTAAAGGACCAAGAGGTTTTCGACGTTGGGCTGTGTGCGGCTGAAAATGATCGTTTATGCACTCAGATATAAAATAACAATTTTGTTGTGGCAATCACGCTGGCTGGCACTCGTAGACGCCCGCAAGGACATTCACGAGTGAGAGTACAAAAGCAAAAGAAAAATCGTTGCACGGATAAACTGCATAAGCATCGTCAGATAGACAGTCGTGACTTGGCTACCGGGTCTATTTTCCCCAAAAATACAAAATCATATGAGATTCCGGTAGTCGACGGACTTACTGTCTATAATCATTTATTTTTTCATTCAAAAAAATCTACACTACCGTCCGCTCGATAAATATTGACGTTCGTACGATCGATGGCACAAATAGAGGAGAACAAAATACAACAAATTAAAGCTAAAGTGGCACGCGGCTAGCGCCATCGATTACGAGGCAACGAAGTCAGCACGGATTGCAAGATCCAAGTCGAAGTGGATGTATCGCCAGGATGATATAAATAACAATAACAATAACATGGTAGACACGAGGAGGATGAAGAAGATTGTTCATGATGGTACAGTACATCATACGACATAACTTTGAAACATTCCCCCCTCATCACTTTGGGTGAACTATATATACACACGGGACATATGTGCTGAACGCCAAAAATTCTACGATTCAAATAACAAAAAAGTACGAACGAGTAACGAATTCATTCACGCAGTAAAACACCCGGTCACTATCTTCCCCTCCCCTCTCCATATTGCGAGGGACTTTTCGCATTTAGGGTGGTGTTTTTCCAACTCTTGAACGTATTCGTTATTTTATTATTAATTTTACATAAAAGACATCCACGAGGAAGTTTGAAACGAAACGCGGAACTTGGCTTTTTTTCTGAGAAAAAACCTATAGTTGTCTCATCAGAGAATAGAAGAAACAATACACACAGACGCGATCTCGTAGAGTAATGTGGACGAACAACATTCATAAAGATGTTAATTATGCATATATACGTGTATATATGTATATATACATCTATTTATACATAAATACATATATATAAAATACATAAATTATATAAACATCCTCTAGCCGCTATTGCTGCCTGCTGAGTAACAATATCCAAGGCCATATTCGAAGTCCCAATTGAGGAAAATGGCTCTGATAAGGAAGGAGGCAACGGCCCATAGCGCCTCAAGTACACGACGCCTCGTAGAGTACATAAAAAAAGAGATTATGAAACAAAAAAGACAATGTAAACACGCATGCACTCATGTAGCGGGGAAGTGTTATTGAAGCGAGCGTGATGAAACGATGAAAGATGGAACACAATAAAAATGAAGAAGAATTTCACTTTCACTGTGAAGACATACAGAGACAATCTTGTACTGTCGAAAAAGAAGAATCAACCGATAAAAAGAGACTATAATAAACCAATACGATCCTCAACCGTAGATCGAGAGAGGAGATATTATATATATATATATATATATATATATATATAATTTAGACTTTCATCGAAAACGTTTTTCTACGTTGTTTCATTAAACATCATTATTATAAAATTATTGTTATTCATTGGTATAGTCTGTAGTTTCTTGCAGTATCGGGAGGCAGCGTCATCCTCACGTTATATATATGCGCGATAGCAAGTGTTACGAGCGCGTGCGCAAGACCCACATATATTATTTAAAGGAATCGGCAAATTACTGGAGCTTACGCAGAGTAAGGTTATATTTGGGAAGATGATATACGAAACCGAGTGGTAAGATTACCCATGCTTCCTCACTTTGCTCTAAACATTTGATTTTCATGTGCAAAAAATAAATATGCGTGTCGGGTAATCTTGGATCGCCATTATTTAATCTTCCGAAATATGTACCGAAAATTGTTGGAATCAAAGTTAAAGCAGAGAGATGATTATTGATGTAGGAAGAAAAGATGGCCGAGATGAAAGCGAAAGAAAAATGAAATGGAAAAATTTTGAATACGAAGAGTGATTGTTCGTGTGTGTGGGTGTGTGTGTGGGTGTGTGTGTGTGTGTGTGTGTGTGTGTACGTATATATTTACATGTATATACGTTAGAATCCAATGGTTAGAAACGCGAGGTATAGTACATGCGTATCTGTATGAACCTCATCTGTTGTTTCCGAACTGTTGACGTCTATATGTACATACGAGGTTTATATATAGATATATACATATATGTTAATATGCGCGTGTGTGTAAGATGACGGCATTTATAAAACTCCTTGTGATTAAAATGAGCACATTATAATAAGTAAGCGTTTATCGCGGGAAACGTTGCAAAAGTGTCGCGCAGCGCGTACTAATTATATGCTAAACGAAAGGAGATCTATAAATAGATTCGATTAACATAGATAATAAAAAAATACATCAGCCTATTTGCAATTTTTTGCTTTTTATAATTGCACACTTCTGCATACATATTTATATCTATACTTATACGCATATACATATATATTACGTATAAATATACATATGTGTATATGTGTATATATGGCTGTATATATTTTTTCCTCGTGAAGTACTGTCTATTCAAAGGAGATGAAAAATAAATAATATTCACAGTCAACAGAGAAGTTATTTTTGTTTATCTGTTATTGGAAACGATGAAGAAATTAACGAAATAACGAACGTAACAATGGCAAAATTGTGTATGATGCGAACATATTTTTTCCTTGTTAACCACGTTTTGCAGTAACATACGTACGTTTTGTGTATCGTGCGGTCGCATCCTCGTCGTCAGCGTGCGTCGCTGCGTGTGCACGCACGCAGCTGAACTAATGTGAACTAATGATACGTGAAAAAAAGAAATGAAAATGACAAAAAAGAACCTAACAATAATAACGCGCATATACGCATGTAGTATTTATATAACGACCGTCGACAAATGCCTTGCGATCAGGCGAACGGATAAACGCGGAAAAAACACATTAAAAATTAAGAAACGGAAACCAACAGCAGCGTCAGCAGCGTACTTACAATTTAGCAGTTAAAGCTTTTAATCGTCTATCGATTTAGAGGTCGATGTATAACTTTTTACAGATCTTTTATGTACTTCTTTCGAATTTTTTATAATACGTTGCAGAGTGTTGAGTTTCATTTGGTCATTCCATGTCGCGGGCACATTATGCGCAACGTGACTCTTCTTGTTGTGCCACTGTCAATCGAAGGCGCTCATTTGAAATCGTCCCTTATGAATTTTAGTAAAAAGAAAGTATTCAAAAATATACACTAATACGAATGCGTACACGTAATGAGAGCTCCTAGAACAACGTTTAGTACTCCTGGAAATATTGTGGGTTACTCATTCATTAATCGTCAACTAATTATGAATCAATGGCAAATCTGTTAATGATTGAATTATTCAAAATGAATTATGTTTTACGTTAATTTTTTTGTTCATTTGTTTTATTTTATAATTCGAAATTAAATACGCGTAAAATTAATCTCTATTGCTGAATTATTTAAGGGCTTTCCGGCAATCTTATAGTTTCTTTCCCCTTCCTCGCGTCGGAAAATCCTTCTGACCCAATTTAAAATTTCGATAAATTTTTCTACGGCGAGCCATCGTGATTATTCATTATATTCTGCATCTCCCGTCGCGTCTAACATAATTTCGTATGATTGGCTACAAGCCTTCGGAATAACAAATCGAATAAATATTCAAATATTCTCTGCAGCTTTCGAGTTATCATAGTTGTATCTTCGCGAACATTAATTCTTCCCCGTCCATCAAATCGCGGATGGAGCACTCGCCAAGCAAAACCTTAATTACTCCTCGATTATTTAACTACAGAAATACGACATAATATGTGCACGGTTTGCCACGAACAAATTTCAAAAGTACAAGGCTGGATTCGTGCCGAAATCCTCGGTGGAAATGTCTTTATCATATCTTGATATTATGGTACTTTGCAAAATTCTTGATTGTCCAAGCTCAGCGAAACAGAGGCTCTCCGTGACTCGGCGAACATCGGTGGGCAAATGCCGAAGGGACTGTCCGTTACCCCCACGATCTCGTCCCTCGCTCACCCTACTCATGATGCGTCTCTCGACTCAAATTTAATAATAAATAAATCTGCAAGGATCTATCGTATCGAAAAATGCGTAAAGACTTTTCAATTCAGAATTGTGCCTAAAATTCACACTTTTATTATAAGCATTTGTACGAGGTATATGCGCATATGGATTGATTTTTTGTAGGAAACCACGAAGATTTCTGGATTCATGTAGAGCCCATTTCCGGATACACCGATGAAAATTTTCGTCAAATTTCCCAAAGAAACGACAGAGACCAGAATATTTTTCACGTAATTTATTACTTGTTCCAAAATCATTGTTGTTATTTGCTGCTGAAAAGAAATCATTACGGTACGAAGCTTTATTAATAAATAAGGTCGTATGTTTCCAGCTTACAGTATCCACCCATATCCACATGTAAACATACAAAAAAAAAGAAAATACAGTCATGCTGTATTGATCCTCATAATATTAACACTTATGCGAAAATCATCGAACAACAATAATATATCACCATATGAAGAATACGAACTAAATTTTGGTATATAAAAGCGCGATATTGATATTTTTGATGCACGCGGGACCGTGTCTGATATTGGTGCCATTTTTTAATCAAAAATTATTTTTCATTCTTCCAAACCCCGAAAGAAGATAACCGCAGTTTCTTAAAAAATCATTGAAGATAATTATAACATTGAATAATATGATTTTGTAATATCAAATTTGATCATATAATTGATTTGCGTCATTGATTTTTTTCTTTGGTGATACTAAAAAGTCTACTGTTTTGTATTTAATACACACAGAGTCAAATCATTGGTACACCATCGGCAGACAATTCTCTCCAACATTATGACATTTACACCACATATACTGGGATAAAAGTAGCAAGACAGAAATCAAGAGGAAAAAAGTTAATTAATCTAAGCTACATAGAAACTAATAAACAGGATGACATGTTAAGGGTGGCCACCCCCTTTTATTTTGCCCCCCGTAAAGATAATCGGACGGGTCGCGGGTGATTTTTGAAGGACATTTTCTGAACTTTTCGATCAAAAATACGGCGTTCATCGGAAAATGATAGGTTTTGCAGCACAAAAGTGACCGCTACGAAAATAATGTGAAAACATATTTTTTTCTGATAGGAATAAAGTAGACTTTATTCCGAATACAGGACACACGCCAACATTTTTTTTTAGTATCGCATCATTGAGAAAAGTTATATCAAAAATGTGCGTTATCGAATAAATTTGAATTTGACTGAACGAAACAACGGAATTGAACCAGCGGTACGAGAGTGATTTGCTGCGTCGTCTGCTCGTTGACGACATATTTTTCAATAACCTGACATTTCTTAAATAACCTTTTTGGCATTTCACACTGACAGATACAAAATTAACATTGGGAGAATGAACTTGAGCGCAAAATACAAACCGACTTTGAGACAAAACACTACAGCCCTGTTTATTCGATTCCATCGTTGCGTTCAGATAAGTTCAAATTGGTATTACAACACCCAATTTTGCCATAACTTTTCTTAATGATGCGATACTCAAAAAAAAATGTTCGCGTGTGTCCCGTATTCGGAATAGAGTCTACTTTATTCCTATCAGAAAAAAATATGTTTTCACATTATTTTCGTAGTGGTCACTTTTGTGCTGCAAAACCTATCATTTTCCGATGAACGCCGTATTTTCTATCGGAAAGTTCAGAAAATTTCCTTCAAAAATCACCTGCGACCCATCCGATTATCTTTACGGGGGGCGAAATAAAAGGGGGTGGCCACCCTTAACATGTAACCCTGTATATATATATATATATATATATAAATAAATAAACGAGCGAAGCAAAAAAAAGACATTGTACATTATTCTCGTACAAATTACTCAACTATCGATGTCGAGTCTGCTTTGTCGAAGTATTTTAGAATGCTTCTGCCGTTATTGATATGATGAGCCATGTCAAGCCATCCCCATGAAGCGAATCGAAGAATGCATGAGTAAAAACGCTATATTGAGAGATTAATAAAAATTGAAATTAAAGGGAAAAGTTTATTTTAGCAGGAGAATTGTAGTTTTCTCGGAAATACGTGATTCCACTTTGTTGAATCCAGGCAGCCAGAATGTTGAGTAAAAAACAAAATGACAGGATTCAAAATCTTCTATAAAGACATATATCACTGGCATTGAATATGCCCATGTGAAGAATCACTTCCTGCAATAAAACAAACACATATAACAGTGAAAAAAAATTAAGAATTACAAATTACTACATAATTCGGAAAAGATCTGCCTGTGTACATGTTACAACAGTTTTTATACTGCTAGCAATTTTGTTATAGACTCTAGGTTGAATTTTTGACGCGTACGTTAAGTACTCTTTTCAGATTAATATGGAGACATTTCTTCTGTCTTGTAAAAAAAAATTGTCAGACAAAAAAGGAGAATATAACAGTGTGAATATAAATATTGTTAATTTCGTACGATTGATTTTTTAATATAATTGCAATCACGAATCTCTTTCCGATATAATTTGGGTGTGAGTTAAGAAAAATTGGATGAGAAAAACAATATCATTCAGCATTTATCAATTACGGGATTATACGGTAAATCGCTTTCAGTATCATGGTGGCACAGAATCATGTTAAATTAAATTTAATTGAAAGGAAGCATTTGTACCGCAATAAAAAACTTCAGCAATTCAAAACGTATAAAAACCGTCAATCGTTTCATCGCGCGAAAAATATGTACTCATTGCACATGTAAAAATACTACATCGTGAGTCTACGTATGTGGATTATCAAAATTGTAGCACCGGAACATTGCGTTAAAAAAACTCAAAAGGAGTAGAAACCTCGTCGAAATATTTCATCGGTGCATGTTCGGGAAAAATGTGATTTTTTGATGGCTTTAAGTGTGCGTGCATTCGAACATAAACAGAAGAATGTTTTTGCAAGACGTAAGTTTAGCAATTGAATCGACAAAAAAAGGGAAAAAATACATCACTAAATAATTTAACTCGTCGCTAAGAGGCTCAAAACATATTAAATCGTTCCAGGTATCGAAAGATTCTAACTTCCCCGGTTACCATCGATCTTTCATGAACCAATGAGGTTCAATATGTATGAAAAAATAAGCCACGTTCGATTTAATATATTTTTCTTCATCTCACATCGACTTGACAAGACATAATAAGAAAGTTGTCTGTACTTTGCTTTTTTAAAAATCGTATCAAAAAGTATCCACAAAAAATTTGCCTGGATGTACACTTAGATACATACAAAAACGTATTGTTTTTAACTCGCTCGAAGTGAGCTGCGAATCTTTTTTATTTTCACGATAAGAAAAAATAATAAATCGGTAATACTGAAAATAAAGAGAGTATGTGAATACTATAAATCTGCTTATTTATATTGATCCTTAGAGAAAAAAAATATATACATATATATATTGTAAATATGCCTCTTCAATTTGCGTATCGCTATAATATAGCTACATATAAATGAGCTGTTAATTAATTCATCAGTCAACGGCTGAGGAAACTCGCTGAATGAAGCACGTGCTTTCTCCATTACCGGTACTGCCTATTTCTTTCTTAAAATTCTTAAATCGCGCATTGCTATATAAAATACAACCCGTATATATATACGCAAGGAAACATACACGTGCGTATACATTCACACACTAATATGTATAGGATGAGTCGAAAAAGAGGACTATTTTTTTCTTCTGGATATAACAGAAAATTGATTGCTTGGCAGATCAACAGACAGCAAGTCGAATATGAGCCCATCATATTAAAATTAAGGCGTCACTCATCAGAAAATTCCCACTTACGTAACAGCAAAATTTTTGTTGTTCTCGCTTTAAAACTTTATAAATCGTCAACCGTTGAGCGCAGAGTCGGTTTACAAATTATCTATAATTACCCTTTACAGAAGTAGCAAATAGTCTCGGGAATAGTTGACGGAAAAAATATAGGTGAGTAGGTATGGCAGCCATAGTCACAACAAAATCGAAGTACATACTTAGCAATACTATAAAAATCTGAAAAAATCAATCATATGTAAAATATTGAGCACAGTAATTTTCAATAATAACAATATTAAACAGTTTTTAATAAACTGTTAAAAAAAAATTATGTAACCGAACTGTGAACTTCTTTTCTTTTCATATCACCTGCATTGAAACGACGAGATTCAATCCCTGTTTAGCCAGTCGAAGAGAGCGAATTTCACACTGATGCAAAGACTTCAGTTTCTGACTTCATTTCATCCCGGCCAGAATTGTATTTGTTCATTATAAGCCTTGCAATATTCGTCCCATTCAAAACATCGAGTAATCTAATTTTTTGCTGCGTATCGGTCGAAAATTGTCTCGATTCAACTGATTCCAGACATTGACACTCTTAGTTTTAATACAAATAATATGGAAAACATAGTGTGTGGCACAGGATAAAACGCGATTTCAAACTCGTGTGACTTCAAACACCTTCACACTCGTCTGAAATCGACATTTGTGGTCCTTAGCCACACGATATATTATTTATTCTCAATATTGACTTAAAAAAAAGCTCAAAAACTGACCTTTCTGGTTTTTTTGGAAAACCTACTCAGCAAATATTGGAAACAATACCACATGTTTGTGGGTTTTTTCGCTCATTTATACCTAAAAAAACCTACAAATTTTCAATTCGTTCGAATCAGCCGTTTTTCTGTCTCGAATGGTCAGAGTTCAATTAACGGAGGATGTTTATTACTCTGTAAAGTAGTGATTATTGAGATAAAAAAAATAATCGTTATTTTTCTTCCAATTTCATATCAGATGCTCATCAAGTTACAATCTTTTTATGACATTTTTTTAAAATTACATCCACTTACAAAATATTTTGAAAATATTATATTATCATTATGTACTTAATTTTGGCGAAATTTATTTTTTGCATACCATAAATATTTGGTTTAAAATTACTTCCATTAAGGATTTCGATAATGCTGAAGTTGCTGCGAAAAAGATTTTGAAGAAGAAACAACATTCTTTTCTAATCGTTGTTCTTTTAGATTTGACGACTAGTCTTGAGAAAAATAACGACACATTACGTGCGAGAAATGCACTATTCTTACCTGATTTTCGAGTTATATTCTCAACAGGAAAAAAAAATAATGAAAACTCCAAAACCACCTATTCCACTAATGTCGAGGGCGCTCCTCCGATTGGTGACCTGAGAATTGCATTTTGGTTGCTCTAAAACCCAATATGGCGCATTTAAATAAACAATTATCCAAATTTCGAAAAAAAATTCCATAATATTTTTCCGCAACGAAAAAGTGATGAAAATAATTCAGTACTGCAACCAACAAAATAGTTCAAATTTATGTATGAATTTCCTGTTCGGCTCCAAATCAACCTAACCTTTCGAAAATTGCGCTAGTCACAAAAAACACATAAAATGATAATAATATGGAGACTATTGATCGCATATATTTTTCTAGTTGACCAATTTTCATGGAAAGTAATATACGGGGATTTTTAAAAACGCTGATCATGAACTCAACATTAAATTTCCAAAATTTACAACGGTAGATCCAATATGGCAAACAAAAATTCATTAAAAGTCACAGTCACATTTCCTAAAAATTTATATACTGGCATTCTTGAGGGCACTGACCACGAATTTGTTATCAGATAGGAATGGGTACTTGCACTCACACGCACGAGCTCACATTGCGTTACAGCGCCGTAATTTTTTATGTAATTTAATCTGTCAAAATCTGGTAACTGTCAAATCCAAGCAAAAACAAAACATACACGCGCGCATCAGAAAGCAATCGAATTTTTGCCACGAAATTCATTCTTTGTTTCACTGATCAATCAAGGGACGAATAAATGAACAATCATGCGATATTTTTTCGACGACGGATCAACTTGACGTCTAATAATTATTGCAAATTGATAATTGAAAGATAATGCAGCATTCGGCCAAAAATTGTCGCGCTCTTCTCATGTCTTTTCGAAAGGAGAATAAAATGATAAAAAGAAAAGAATGTGAAAAACAAACTTTATAACGAATACACATTCATGACTTGCCACAATGGGATTATTTCAAATAATGTTTTTAATGTTAAAAAAAAACCATGAATGTTTAAAAGTTGGCGATCCGTTATTTTTTATTATTTCTGGATAAAGGTTGATCTATCGGCATTGAATGCCGTAAATCCCAATAGTGGGCCAATTTTTTTTCATTGAAATTTGTTATATGTGTTTTATTAAAAAGGATAATCCGATTAAGTAAAATTAAAAAAAAAAGATTTCAATTTAAAAAAAAAGAAGTTTTTGTTTTGTTTATAAAAACAAAGTTACGTTGCGAAAGTGTAAAAGCAAAAGTTTAAATTTGATAAAAACCTTTTTCCATTCTTTTGTTATTGCAAACATTTTTTCAAAACTCTTTTTCAATCTGACTTTATTTTTATAATCGCATACATTTAAAAAATTCAATTTATCATGAAAACAAATTCAAATTGGAAAAAATGAAATAAATGTTTCCAATAAAATAAAAGATAATAAAAAAGTTTGTCCACTATGGGATTTGCAGCATTCAACGCCGAATGAACCAACGTTTTCTTCCAAATGAAAAATAAAAAAATGCGAAGTTTCAAAAGATAATGCTTTTTTCCGGAAAAATTAAAAAGATAGAAGATCATAGCATGAGTGAAAAGATGAAAAAAAAGTGAAGAAAAAAAAATTTTCATTCTGTTAAAATCGAAATCTTTTTTTTAATTTTATCTTAATGGAAAGTCCTTTTCTAATAAAACACATGTAAAAAATTTCAATGAAAAAAAGGTAGAAAAAAAATTGGCCCACTATGGGGTTTGCGCCATTCAATGCCGAATAAATCAACTTTTTTCCAGAAATAATAAAAAATAACGGATCGCCAACTTTTAAACATTTATGGTTTTTTTTTAAACATTAAAAACATTACTCAAACTCAGAAATAATAAAAAATAACGAATTGCCAACTTTGAAACATTCATGGTTTTTTATAAAAACATTAATTGAAATAATTTGATTGTCGGAAGTCATAAATGCGCATTCGTTATAAAGTTTGTTGTCCAGATTCCTTTTCTTTTATCATTTTTTTTTCTTTCGAAAAAACATGACAAGAGCGAAATAGTTTTCGACTGAATGCTGAAGCGTAATTATTTTTCAATGATCAATTTGCAATAATTATTAGACGTCATGGATAATAATAATTTTAGTAGATTGATAATCAAAATAAGATGGCAGAAACGCAGCTGGAATTGCTGAAAAAAAAACATCGCGCACTACTACGTTCAAGCGCTCACACCGATACGTGCAGTTGCCTCGAACACAGGGAAAGATGCGAAGATCGTCCTTAAAAACGAGCTCCCACTACCACACGCAAGCGCTCACACGTCACACCGATTGCCGCGTGTACGCTCACATGGTGGGGGCCTCACTCCTCGCGCGGCACAAGTACTATACGATGCTCACGGGCATGGCGCACGCATCTGATTAGTCAACTTAAAAAATCAATAGTAAAATAGGGGTGCATTAGGGACCCATATATGCCTATATCAATCGTCTCAGAATTTCACCCCCGTCTACCATTACGGGGATGACATACCCTTCTGAAACACCCTATACATTTTTAGGAAATTCGGATATTTTTTTTTGAATTTTGGAAATTTGATATTGAATTCATGATCAGCGCCCTCAAAAACCCCCGTATATCACTTTTCATGAAAATTGGACAATTTTGGTCATTTTGATTTGAAATGCACCATATTTATTATTAGAGCCATCAGAATGCAATTCTGAGATCACCAATCGAAAGAGTACCCCCGAAAATGATGGAGTAAGTGGTTTTGGAACGTTCGTTTCTTTTTTTTCCTGTTGAGAATAAAGCTGGAGAATCAAGTAAGAATTGTGCATTTCTCGCACGTAATGGGTTAATAACCATTAGTTCATGCTGAAGAAGCATTAACGTGTTTCTTCAATTTTTTCAAACTTGATCGATTCGGAACGAGAAAACGGCTCAAAGAATCGAATTGAAATTTTGCAAAGTTTTTAGACGTATATTGAGCTCAAAAAATATACACACATTGGAACTTTAGCAATATTTGCAAAGTAGTGGTATATGTATTCTGAAACGCCAGAAAAAATCATGTTTTGTACTTTTGTAAAAGTTAATATTGAGAATAAAGAAAGAAATGTATTCCGTAAAGTAACCAAACGTACTTTTAGCGGACTGATTCAAGTTTCCAAAATCTCTTCTTCGTTTGTTGTACAATAAGCAAATAACAGAATATCGATGATCAAACACAGAAGGGTAATTTTTCGTGTAGCAACCAATATCGCAGCGACAAATGGTATAGAATCAATAAAACATCAAATTGAAGCTAAATGTTGAAGCTCAATGATCCCAATATCCTTCAGCCAGAAAGAATTTTCTGAAACCATGGATAACATTAAAAAAACAAAGATGTTAGTAAAATGTTTGTTTGATAATTTCTCCTTTGATTCTGCCACGCGGATTGCAAAAAAGATCATTGATAAATTGACAAATGTAATTGTATTTCAAAGGTGTTCGATTATTTGTACCAAATGAAACTATTAGTGATAAAAATTAGATCTGAATTCACTTCTGCTCTACAACATTCAATACTCAAAATGATGTGTGGCCAATGTTGACTTTTTTAGAGAACTTACTATTTTTTAAATTACAAATTAATCCAGACCTCATTTTAATCGTTAACAAATTCGTTTAATAACATTAATGTAAGAGTTTTCAAACATAATTACATTTTTCAGGTTATATCATACTACAAAACATTGGCATCGAAGTGCTACAAATTTCAGTATCGTTTATCCTTTGAACAGTTACTTCTATCGATTAAACGCGGACGACCTTTTCAGTAGAACATAAGATAACCTATATGTTGCAGAATATTTCTCAAGCTTAACAGTTGTAAACGTGTCAAGTTCGAAAGTGAAAACAAAAATGCTCCTGTTATTCGAATTTAAAATAAAAACTTGATGAGTCACGCCTTAATTTCAACAATAAGGGGGCTCATATTTGACCTGGAATTTTGTAGAGGTGCCCCGACAATCAAGTTTTTATTATATTCAGAAATTGTCCTATGTATACACACCTACACGTATATACAGGCATGCTTTTTTTTGCATTCTAACAATCTCTTTGAGAAAAAAAACGTCAATTACTGGGAAGTTATAGACTTTGCAGCAAAAATTTGGCTGCATTGGAAGAGAAATAAATAATGTATTTTGTTTTTTGTGAATGTGAAATAAACTGTATATAAATATATGTAAACACCACACGTTCATATTATCAAGTCGATTTAAACTTAAGATGAGGAGACACTCAATTTGCGCTCGCGCATTACCTTAAATCTTTAATCCCATTACTTTCTAAAATACGTTGATTTATTCCGTAAAGAAAGTTGCATGCCCTCCAGATCTGGTAAGCGGAGAGCAAGCAACTTTTCTATTGTAAATGAATCACTTAACTAATTACCATCGGCCAAGACGAATTTGAGCGGAGAAAAATAGCCAATGACGCGTCAAAACATTATAACCACGTTCGGGTTTACATTCAAAATACAACATACTTCTCTCCCGTAAAATCAAAGTACATTTTTGGTATATCTTTCTAACACGTACATTTTTTGGTTGCAAAGCCTACTATTCCCTGATAGACGTACCTTTTATTAAGGATTTCATAGAATTCCATTTGAAAAAGATCCCTAATCCGTCAGTGCATCTTCATTGGAAACCAGATAAAAAGGAACGACCACATATGTGTGTGCGTGATGGGAACAAAAACAAGCATAGACCCCAAGTTAATGTGTACAGAAAATTAAAAGAGGGAAGAAACATTAGAAAAAACACATGATGGAGAAATAAGAACAAAATTCGGCAATTTTTCACACGGAGATTAGCATTTTTGCACCATAGAAAAATGTTAAGTTAAGAACAAAACGAAAATAAAGCAAGGTAATTTATTAACTTTGCTGCTTCCTAAACACATTATCCTATTTTCCTTTGATTGTAATTTTTGCCAAATATATTTTCGTATCAATTCACAAATTAAAACCAGAAAAAAACTTTCACTGCAGAAACTATCGTATACAGAATTATAAAAAATGAAGTGTACAAAAAGGAAAACACGATGCTATTGTAAAGTACGAAGCTGAAAGAGCGAGTCGGCCAGAAATTAACAAGCAACTGCCATGAGTGAAGTTAGGTAAATGAGCTAAGAATCCAATTTCAATCTAGCTATGGAAAAAAGTAAACAACACGTTTATTATTACCGTACTGTTTATATTATATACACGTTTTACAATACTTACGATGCATGAATAATGAAAGGGAATACGCGACCGTAGAACGGGAGCGGAGGACAGGGCTGCTCCTCTATTGAATGAAATTCTCATCAAGCTCCAATACAAAAATATGAGTTGTTCGCACAATATTATAAATAATTACTATGTTTACGACGATTACTGAATAAAAAAGCAGATAATCCAAAGATAAAAAAAATCGAGAAAAAAAAGAAAAATACTGTTAATTAATTAATACAACACTAAGAAGTAATGAACAAAAATAACAAATGATTTTAGCAACAGATTGAATATTGGATCAAAATATAGTGATTTATTGTTAATTCAGTTAAAAGATCTCTACTGTATTATTATTATCACTATTAGTCACGGTACAATTATCAAATTAATATTAATGTATAATTCCTACGAAAATAGTTACGAGATTAACAAGTTGTTGGCGCTTTGTTATACACAATATAATTAATAAGATTATAAAAATGGAACACAAGTAAGCATCCGACGCAACCTTGATTGGTTCATTTCTTAAAATAATCAGATGAAAAGAAAAAAAAGAGAGGGAACAGCGACAAGTAATCGTTAGAACTAATAATGTCTCTACTACACGTTTTGCGATTTCGCTACGAATCTCTTTGATTTTTTTTCTATTATCCAAAATTCAGTTTGTTAATCTGTGTGGCCGAGCGGATATACACATTTTGCAGAAATATTTTCAATAAATGAAAAAGTTTAACACTCTGTTGTTGGTCGTCTTCATAATTCATTCCTTTTCAGTTTTTATTTTTCTCTCTATGAAAGGTCTATTTATATTCGCTAAATTATTGTACCCCTGATACGTCATGATTTTACTTGTACGTTACTTAAGAAAATTGATTTAAACCATGGAATCGGAATTTGATTACACCAGTGGAATCGTTACAAAAAAAATAATGTGATATTCAAGTGCTAGGCAACGTTTTATTGATTTCATGAATCTGAAAAACATCCCAACTATGTAAATGAGTTAATTGTTTTAAATACAGAATTTTCTCAGCTCACCAAATTTTTCGAGATTCAATCCTTAAATAACATTTTCAAAATGTTGAAGTTTGACATTTCGGTATGTATAACGTCGAACCATTGCATACGAGGGAGCATGAAAAATGTTGCAATTTGTTAATACAATTAAAAAATAATCTTTTTCCGACGTCCTGTTATAAAAATGTTTTCAGAAAATATTTGTTAATAACCGTTTTATATTACTATTTTTCATACGCAAAATGATTAATGTTTTTAAAATATTCAACTGTTTTCACATTTGCATTGAATCAGGATATACGTAAATTGTTATTTTGACAATTTTCCGGCCCTGAACGATGTTCGAGACTTACAGTTGCTATGCCATAATCAAAATACACGATTCAAGTACTTTTTAATTTTTTTTAATTCACTCCAGAAGTGATTGAACAATGGTACAGATGTGAGGTATTTAGTAACCTAGTTTTTCTTCAGAATTATTAGTTATCGAGTTTGAACAGCCGCTTCCTTTCGTGCAGCATCCTGCAACAATTGAGTATCCACTTCGTCACCAGGTAACTGTACGTACCTCACCACCGATCCTCTAATGAAGCAGTTTTTTACCGAGAGCTTTAACAAGGTAAGACAGGCCCACATGGGTACAATAAAATCATTTACCAAACATACAAAGTTTTTCAAAGATGAGGGACTTTGTTATTATCTTGAACGGTACACACTTTTATGAATAATTACTTGCATAGAACATATAGGGGTCGTAAAGTGCTACCTTGCAGTTATCCGACCATGGGGTTTATTGGTAGGTTGAATTGCTTTTGAGAATGGAAACCCCTATTTTTTATCCTAAATTTGAAGAGAAGACAATTTTACGTTCAAATTTCTTGTCTTTCTAGATTAAAGTATGTTGTTATATTAGGATATTCTCCCTTAGTTGGCTGGATCAGAATCCTATCTGGCCTTAACTGGCCGGATCTGCAAGCGAACTTGCTTTTAATGACTGAATGCGCTATGAAAATCGACACCAAGGTTACATTCATGGTCACCAGTAGCTAGGACTTTGCAAACTCGAGGACCTTTGTTTGAATAAAATTTGAAATATCTATTATAAATGTTAATTTGTTTTAATATACTTCAAGATGTTTTTTAATTTTAGATACTTTCCAGTGAAGTTATTGTAACGTTTATCATAAATGCATATCAAAATTCTCATATATATACAGGGTTACTCAGATATATTCTCATGTATATACCCTATCAGGATACCTATCACCGCCCGCTTTATTTTGCACCTTGTAGCTATAATCGAATCAGTCCCGGCTGCTTGTTGAAGAACATTTCCGAAACCATTTCATAAAGAATACAGTGTTTACCAAAAGAAAAATATTTTTCTGCACGCATCCATAAACTTAACTGAGCTGAATGATGAAATTGAAGAAACAGGACTCTAGTATTTTGTCGCATCATCCTCTTTTTTTGACGGTGTTCGTATTGATATGATGTTTTTTATATAGCTTTTTTCAACAAAACAATACAGTCCCATTCATTTGGCTCATCATTTCACTCAGTTAAGTTTGAATTTAGTCACACATATGCGCTTTCGATTATTGTCTCCACTTTGTAGTAAGACATAAACAAAAACGAATATGGGCTAATGCCCATATTTGGAATTTCATGGACTACAGTTTTGAAAAATCAAAAAACATTTTCATTTTTTTTTCCAATTTGGCCATTTTTGTGCAGCAAATCCTATCATTATATAAAGTTTTTTTTTCTGTTCGGTATACCTTAATGGTTAATCATTTTTTAAGCATTCAAACTTACCATGTGAGGATATTTGTCAGGATCTGTGACACTGATATCTGTCAGCTTTATATTGAGGTATTGATCCACCGAATGGAGGGTGCCACAGATACTTGAACATATCACATAAATTACTCGCATTACTTTTTTTTTCATTTCGCAATTGAGATACATTTGCCAGATAATAAAAAAATTCGAAAGCAACACTCTTCTTACCTCAGGTCATTCTTCAATTCAACAACCACATCTTTTCCAATTAACGATTTAAAGAACGAATAAAACAACTGCAACGAAACAAACGTTGGAACTTAAGCGTTCGTATATTTTGCATCCTCGAACTCAAAAACTACTAGTTGCTAATATTGTATAATTTTATCTAATGGCAGCGGAAACATTTACAAAAACACACATTTACATTATCAAATCGTTAAATGCATGAAATCATGTAACCAATATATTGTTCGTTTGAAAATACAGAAAATGAAAATCATGTATACATAATCTAATAATGAAAACAATCGTTTTTGAGATTATATTCAGTTTTATTATAATTATCTTGGATCGTTTTCCTACTACGAGTTTGGCTTACCATGATGACCAATTATATTCCAATATGTGTGTTATCGAATATATTACTCCATTTACTCTTCAATCAGTTCTTTGCAATAATAGATACTTCTAATATCGTACAGCGTTCCGTCACTTCTCGAACCATGCCGGTTCAAGAAAAGGTCAACTGAACTTACCTCCGTGAAGTTAGCCCCACGGTTTGATCCAACATCCAAACCATCCAAACGTGCGTGACCCAACTTCCAAACTGATTGCGATTAACATACCTCCGTGAAGCTGGCCCCACAACTTGATCCAAACTGATTCTAATCAACACTAATCGTTTGAGAGTTAATAGTTTTTCCAAAAAAAACCAATTTAATTTTTCCCGTGAAGTTAGCCCTCAGATTTTTAAAAATTTGTAAAAAAACGCCTCATTACATTTTTGTTTTTTGTAATCGTTTGAGAGTTCAGAACAATCGTTTGAGAGCTAATATTTTATGAAATATAAGAATTTTCTCAAAAACGCAACCGACCGCAGGGCTGTGTCATGGCATGGCAGGGCATGGGCACCCCCTGCTCATCATTCGCCAGCACAGAGAATATGAAAACTTGCCAAATGTGCCTAAAATGTATCATAAATGATAGAGAATCGTTAGAGATGGTTTGAGAGTTCGATAAAATCGTTTGAGAGTTCATATTTGATTAAATATAATAATTTATCGAAAAACGCAACCAACTGCAGGGTAGTGTCACGCATGGGGCGCATCCAACTCATCATTCGGAAGTGCAAAGAATATAAAAACTTGCCAAAAGTGCCTAAAATGTACCGTCAATGATAGAGAATCATTAGAGAGGGTTTGAGAGTTTGTTAAAACCGTTTGAGAATACATGTTTTATGAAATATAAGAATACCTCCGTGAAGTTGGCCCCACGATTTTATCCAACTTATTCTAATTAACACTAATGGTTTGAGAAAGTTTGAGAGAAACAAAAAATTTTTGCAAGTTAATAGTTTGGTTTAAAAAAACCAATATAATTTTTCGCCTGACACACGGCCCTTGCTTTGGTTGGTTGCGTTTTTTTATAAATTCTGATATTTCATAAAATATAAACTCTCAAACGATTTTAATGAACTCTCAAACCCTCTCTAACGATTTTCCACCATTTATGCTGATTTTGGGCACTTTTGCCAAGTTTTCATATTCTCTGCACTTCCCTTTCCTAAACGATCACAAAAAACAAAAATGTGATGGGTTTTTTTTTGCGGATTTTAACAAATCTGGGGGCTAACTTCACGCGACAAATTGAATTTGTTTTTTTGGAATAACTATTAACTCTCAAACGATTTTTCTTTTCTCTCAAACGATTCTCAAACGATTGGTGTTAATTAGAATGAGTTTGGATTCAGCCGTAGGGCCTACTTTACGGCGGTTGTGTAGTCATATGTAACCAGATATAGTACAATTTACGACTACATACGAGCTCACACATGATTAGACTTGAATATGTGCACCCATGTATGAACATATCCAACCAGGTATGGATGAACACGCAACCAAACCCAACTCGTATATGATCAGGTTTGAAAATATTTGCCCATATGTACGATTGCATCTGCCCAGATATGTATGGAATTATACTCGAATTCATCTAAGCTCTAGTTGATCATCGCAGACCATGCTTGCCCAGGTATAATCAGATATAATCAAATATAAATCAATGCGAGGCAATCCACGTCACTTCAGCTACTAAAAAAAAATCCACAAATAATTTTGAAAAATCGAATTACTCTATTGGAAAATGTTCACCGAGCGTCGAAATTTTTATAAAAATTTCTGACGTTTTATCATCGATTACCATTTTTGAACATTTTTCCATTCAAATGGCTGTAGCTTTAGCAAAACTCGACGTATTTATATTTGTAAAAAACGAAAATGTGTGTCTTTTGATGGCCTTCTAGATCAAAATTAATGTAGATTTTACTGAACAAGTTGAACATCCGTTTCAGGGCAAAATGTATTATAAAATATATCACCCGTTGAGATCCCATAATATAAAAAATACCAAAAATCCGTTTTTCGTATTCACAATTCTTTTAAAATAAAATTTTTAAAGAAATTTTTTTAAATAAAATATCATGTGTCTTTCCTTGAGGAAATTTTTTTTTTTTTCATATTTTTGAACATTTTCGACGTATGTCGAAAATATATCCCTATATCCCGTACCTCTAATATCAATTTATGTGCAAAAATAACAAAATGGGGGCACAAACAAAAATTTTAAAACGTATTTTTTTTGCCAAAAAAAATCAGTAAAAATGAAAATATTGCAATAATTCTGGTACGGGATATAGCCACTGCCACACTAAGCCTAAAACCATTTTTTTTTTCAGATGGGCCGTTGTTCAGATTTTTGCAACAGCGCACACCTACCCAATTTTTTGAGGACTCTTGTTACAAACAATTTTTATTGATTTTAACCACTTTTTTAATGTGAAAATGCCAGGTAAGCATTTTCACACTAAAAAGTGGTTAAAATCAATAAAAATTTTTTTTTTGTAATTTGAGAATGTTTTTGTCAAGCCTAACAAGTTTTATGTCGATAAACATAACAGTATTCTTGAAAAATATAAATAAAAATAGCCTTTTTCTATGCGTCCAAAGTAGACAGACCCCTCAAATTGAAAAATAAAATAAAGTATATTTTTGTTTTCGCTATAAGTAAAAAGAATATTTTTCGTTACTTGTGAGAACTTTACGTTTACGTGGCAGTTTATATTTTGATTTAAGTGCATCGCCAAAGATAATAAACACGTTTTCTACTTATAAGAACAAAACGTCTTCCAATAAATTTGATTGAAAAAGTTTTAAGTTTTAAGTCCGTTAAATTAGAAAATTAAGAAAGTATATTTTTGTTTTTTTCTATATATATTAGGGTGACCGTTATTTTGGCTTCGGTAAAATTTTTTTTACGTCTAGCAGAAAAAGTGATCAAGATGTGATAAAAAAAATCTGTGTAAAATTTGGGCGCGCTGGGATAAGGAGAACACGTGCCACCGAGCAGTTTTATTTTCGCAAATACATGCATTTTTTAATCACCGCACTAAAATATTCATTAGTCTCATAATAATAATTAAACAATCTGGAATTGGGTACATTGATTATACATATTAGGAGGTACAAAATATTTTATTTACTGATTTTTTTCCATCAATTGTGTACAGTCATGAGTAGATTGAAAAATTAATAGAAAACTTGAAGCCGGACGTGGCGGTTTGACCACATTGCGGCAGAAAATCGAAGCAGTGAATTAATTTTCGACGCACCTACGTAACGTTTGAACCGGTGCTCCAGCTTTTCCACAAAAAATCCATACCTCTTTCCCAACCAACGTAGTACTATGGCGTAAAGAATACTTCGAAGAAATTCATGTATTTTTGAAAATAAAACTGCTCGGTGGCACGTGTTCTCCTTATCCCAGCGCGTCCAAATTTTACCCAGATTTGTTTTATCATACCTTGATTACTTTTTTTGCTAGACGTAAAAAAAATTTCACCGAAGCCAAAATAACGGTCACCCTAATATATATATATGATTTATTTCCCGGGTGGTCCATGAACTCTGTTGCAGACATATCTAAATTCGTCAAAAATTTTCTGCGGTAGTTCCGTTTTCTGACGAGTCACCGGAATTTGAGTTTCCTCCATTTCGGAAAAGTGGAGAATAAAAATTATCAGATCGGATCACATCTGATCTGATTAATTTTTCTCGGGTTGACATATTGTATGAACAAAAAAATTGATAATGAAATAGAATAAATATTATATGAAACATTATTTATTGAATTTTGAGTAAAAAATTATTTAGATGAAGAAATCAACTCGAAAACATAAAAAAACAATATTCTTTTAAAAAATGTCATTTTTTCCAGTGGTTGGGAAACGCTTTGCACCAGAGATCGGCAACATTGGAGCTTATAGTCGGCCAGTCGGGGCCTATGCTAGCCACATTGCACTGTTAGTAAATGAAACCAATGAGGGGTAGATATCAGAACCAATATTCTTCAATTTTCTTCCTTATCGGGATCCATTTCTCCCACACAATCTCCGCATCTTTTTTTATCACTCAAGAGGGAATATTACCATCTAGAAGCTTGTTTTTTAAGTAATTTTTAGGAATTCATTTTGCGAAAACTATCAAACCTACAGTTCCAGGTTTTTTAGACATAAAACATGTTTCAAACTAACAACACAAATTTTGATGAAATACTTCATTGAAGTCTATACAAGTTATGCACTGTTATGCAGGTCATGATTGTCCAATCGGGCGTACAGGTTGATAGAGTTCTAGTCATCTGGAACAGAAGAGCAAATTTTTGTTTAATCAATTATATATGTTATATTTATATTAGATTTATATCATCTGATTTTGTTTAATTTTTGTTTATCGTCTGATCTAGAAATAAGTAAGTTCGCAATTTTTTGTCGAAATCGCAGCTGTTTTAAAATTAAGGTTTAATTTCCCGGAAAATTGTCAATTAAAATATGTGAATCGGTATCATTCTAGTCCAGCCGATAACTATTTTCATATTTTTATTAAACTTTGACAGAATTATAACAAAATTTGTCAAAGTTTTCGTACAAATTATTATATTATGTGAAATATTGACTTTGCTTACCATAATTTGTTGTCTTTACACCGTCTTTTGGAACATCATTTCGTAAGATGTCATGTTTAATCAGAAAATGTTTCTCATAATGTCAAATGTATCTACATAATATCTCAAAAATAAAAAATGTTTAACATAGTTCAGCTAACAATAGAAAATTTTTCGAGTACAGACATGACAAGTTCTGATAAAACCTGTTATCATTTGTGAGAATATACCAAATTCATAAGGTTTCGTTCATAATCCCTCCGAATTTGACGTAATCTTTCACTGACATTTGATATTTTTTAGCTGTCTCATAAATTATAGTACTTTCTATCCACCTTTGTTTCATTCCGTTATCATAATTTGTACTTTTTTGAGAGAATGCACAATTACTAAACGATTGACATCGTATGAACCCAGTAATGTTAAGATGCCATGTTTATTAATGTCTGTTGCGAAGAAAATGTACGTAGCGGAAATTCCATACGGATGTTTGTGCAATTGAAGGAAACATGTTGTAATGTAGATAATAAAAATGTAATATATGTGTTTTTACGATCAAAATGTAATAAAAGTGTTTTTACAACCAAAATTTAATAAATATGGTTTTACGAACATTTTTGTAAGGAAGAGGATGTTAGTTCCTTAGATGTGGAACATTGAGAGAATGTTTCTTGTAATAGAAACTATCATTTATTTGGTACACAGGAATAATCTTATATGCGCCTTTAAACGTCGTCTTCTTCTCTCCCCTTTTTTTCTTCTTTCTTCTTTTTCTCCCGACTCTCTCTTTTTTCCCTGCTTACTACGCTCCGCTCGACCAACGCAATTGCAAATCAACTCGAACGCTCAGCTCGACCGAAAATCCCTACAATCGGCCGTCCTGCGATGACAATCGACCTCGAATGTCTCCGTCGAGGTTCTGATCCGCGCCGTCCTCAGCCTCATCGTCCTCATCCTCGTCGTCTCCCTCGTCTTGAACCCAACATTTCATGTGGTCCGCCGCTGTGGAAGTCTGCCAGGGGCCCTCGTATTCTCCGACCTTGCGAACCGCGTATCGATCGTTGCGCAGCATTCTCGTCACTTCGTACGACCCAAAATATTTCGCCGCAAACTTCAAACCCGGCCCTTGCTGAGTTCGTTGGATAGCCACCAAATCGCCCTCGCGATAAATCTTAGCAGCTTTTCGTCTTTTGTTGAAACCACGCCGATTTTCCTCTTGGGTTCTTTTAATATTTTCGTTCGCTTCGAGTCGTATTTCGTCTCGGCTTTCGTCAAAGCTGGTGATACACTCATTCGTGATGAACTCGCGAATATCAGGATCGTCGCGGAGGCTCGCATGAATTCCGAATAACAGCCGAAATGGTGCCATGCTGATACTTCGATGTGGGGTAGTTCGACCTGACCGTTCGCTCTCGGTATGCCTGTTGTTGTCAGCACATGCTCGATATTTTCATGTTTGCAAAAGTCCTTGAAGTCTCCCGAGGGAAACGCTGTACCTCGATCTGAGTTGATTCTCCTCGAATTTCCGAAGATCGCCGCTTGTTTCTTCAGTCTCGTCAACACCTCCGCTGTCGTCGTCGATTTTGTTGCATACAGCCATGTAAACGAGAAGCTATCCACAACAACAGAAAGATGTCTGTAGCTCTTCTTGGTCATTGGTAACGGACCCAAATGGTGAATATGGAAGGTGTCCAAGGGAACTTCTCCCTTCTCGATCGGGTTGAGGTACCCCTCTTGGCGTCCCTGTTTTTTGTCCGCTAGAATGCAGTCCACGCAATTTCGCACTATCTTTTCAATCCACGCTCGCAGATTCGGAACCCAATAATCCTTCTTAACGAGAGCTTCAGTTTTATTTATGGAGAAATGCCCCCTCTCGTTAGCCCGTAGAATGATCTGCAATTGCATCGCTCTCGGCGCGACTAATCGGATATCATCGTCGTCCTCTCGAAACAACAATCCACCACGCGTGATATAGCCTGAGGCTTGACTTTCTTCTAACAGTTTAAATATTCGGTTAGTCACTGCGTCTTCCTTTTGGGCCTTCTTCATTAGTGAAACCAGTCCTTCTTCGGTCTCGTTGATCAGCATGCACTTAGGTAGTGGATTGCGGCTGAGCGCATCCACGTGCATCATGCTTTTGCCTGGGCGATGTTCGATACTGTACTCAAACTCTTCTAGGTGAAGGGCCCATCTAGCAACACGCACACAAAGATCCTTCTTGTTCATGGCCAGTGTAAAAGCTCGACAGTCTGTAATAATTTTAAACGGTATCGCAAGCAAATAAATCCGGAACTTCTTGAGCGCCTTAACGATTGCTAAAACCTCAAGTTCATAGCTGGAGTACTTCTCTTCTGCAGAAGTAGTTTTGCCGCTCACGTAGTACACTGGGTGTAACGCTCCATCGCTGTCATTTCGTTGCAATAATATTGCACCGTAACTGTGCTTTGAGGCATCAGTGTGCAACTCAGTCTCTGCGCCCACTCGATACAAACTCAATACCGGCTGACTACTAAGTATAATCTTTAAGCCTACGAAAGCATCGTTTTCTTTACTTCCAAACTCGAATTTCGCATTCGCCTTCAACAGATTTGACATCGGTCGCGCGATAAGCGAATATCCCGGCACAAATTTTCGGAAATGCCCGGTTAAACCCAAAAACCCTTAAATCTGTTGTACGTTCGTCGGTTTCGGAAACTCAGTTACAGCTTCTATCTTCCTCTCACTATTGAAAATGGGCTTGTCCGCCCATTTTCAATAATGTGTCCCAGAAAATCGACCTTCGTCTGTAGGAACGCACATTTTTCCAATTGATGATGAGACCAGTCTCGCTCGCGGTGGCTAACACACGTTTCAATTTCTGAAGTCCACTCTCGCAATCTCTCGAAGGTACAATCAGATCGTCCACATATGTCAATACATCCCCTTCGCGAATAAGATCCTTAAACGTAGTTTTTACGAATTTTTGGAAGACAGCTGGAGAATTGCAAAGACCGAAAGGCACGCGCAAAAATTCGAAATGTCCGTTGGGCACGATAAAAGCAGTAAACTTCTGACTCGACTGCTCTACCTGCACGTGGAAGAAACTGTTCTTAAGGTCAAGAGTACTAAACACTCTCTCGTCTTGCAATCTGTCCAACTGGTCTTCGATTAATGGTAGTGGATATACATCCTTGACGATCTCTCTATTCAGGAGTCGATAGTCCACGCAAAGTCTTTTCGAGCCGTCTTTTTTCGCCACTAATAATACGAGACTTGCATAATCCGATACTGAAGGTCGCATAATGCCGTCTTTGAGCCACTCGCCAATCTGAGTATTTACTTCACTCGCTCGTGTGAAGGCAAACGTCTTGCTCTCTGGTATACAGGCTCGTCATCTTTCAGAATAAGCTTCATTTTTATTCCCACATCACAAGACTTCACTAGCTTATAGCCGTCCACAAGATTTTGAATAACGTCCCCGTACTGTCGGTTTTGAAGGTTCGATAGATCTACCGAATTTACGTCATAATATTCCACTGCGTTGACTCGAAATACCTCCGACTGCTCGTCGTTATCCGCTGATGTGCTTTCGATCACAGGAGTAATCGTCGCCTTACCGCGCTTTACGTTCAGATCTATTGTGTGTAGAAAGTCTCGACCAATCAACAATTTATGCCTCATCAAGTCGTCGGAGATTACTCGAATGAGAACTGGGTAAGAGTTCTCATCTACCGTCAAATTTGCTTGAAACTCGCCCAACGTCACGTTTTTTTCTTTCCCCACGCCTTGAAACGGAATTGATTTCCTCTGCAATCGAGGCGAGCCTAATTTAACATACTTGTCCGCGCGCATAATCGTAATATCGCTACCATTATCAAGCAAAGCTTCCACCGATACACCGTCTATTAAAATTTCTTTATCGTACTTGTTTTGAGTCATCTGCATTACCGCGCAACTACTCTTCATCTCGTTTTCTTTCTTTGAACACTTCGAAGCGATGTGGCCGTGGCCACCGCATGCGAAACATTTCGTACCTTGTTCTTTCGTCGGACAATTCGAACTCAAATGGTCGCGATTGCCGCAGTTAAAACATCGTTTCGCCGTGTTCCCTCTCTTTGCGCTCGATCCGCCTTTTCCATTCGTGACGCTTCTCGCATCTGCTTCACCTACACCTGCCGCTCTATCATTATTACGCTTGCTATTGCTGGCCTTATCGTCAGTTTTTGAACCAGAGTTCGTCATGCAATTTTTATCGTGCAACGATACCCCTTCAAATGCCTGCAACAGTAATTCCATAGCTCGGAATCCTTGCAGTCGTGCTATGTCACGCAGTTGGATATCGGAGATAACGTCGATGATGTAATTCAAGAGTTCGTCGTCATGGATGGCGAAGCGATTCGCCAGGATCGTCTTCTCGTGTACATAGTCGTGAAAAGTCTCCGTCTTCTTCCAGTCTCGATCTTCGAACTGTCGTCGCATCGTGATTTTGTTTGGCTGATGATAAAACATCTTCCTCAGCTCGTTCAACAGATTATCGGGAGACATGGCGATGTGTTCCGACTTGGAATGAAACCATTCCATTGCTTTGCTCTTTAGTCGTGTCCCGATCAAGATCTTCGTTGTGTCGTCCACGAGTTTGTATGCTTCTTTTATGAACATAACTTGCCTCTCCCACGTCTCGAACGTCTAAGCATTCTCGTCGAAGAAGCCAAGAAGTTCGGTTAACACAGTTATGTTTGTTCTCGTCGTGATATGCGTAGACACGTTCGGGTGCTACTCTACCGCGACTCTGCTCCCGTCATCTGGGTTATCGGTAACATGTATTCCTACAGTACCATCGTCGTTTCCCGATTGAGCGACCGCGCTTCGATTGTCGATCCGCTGAGCTCCCCGAAGTAGCTCGATCTCGCGACGCGCCAAAGCGAGCTCTCGCTCGGGCGATTCTTTTTCTCGCTTATACAAAGCCACTTCGCGCGCACTGCGTACGGGTGAACTGACCTCATCGGTAACGATGTCGTCATTACTTGCGTGGTCGTCCGTCATTTTACTGTCACGAACTTCACTATCCCGAAGCTCCGCGAACCACCCTCCTGCTGGATCGGCCTTCAGCAGTCTGTTCACTAGGTCGGCTTTGTTTCCTGACAAACTAAGCCCTTCGATTTTTGATATATTTTTCAGCTGTGAAACAGTTAGTCCAAACGCATCACTCGTAACCACGCTCATTGCTTTTCAGCGCTGTATATCACCATAGCGTCTTCGGAATACTTCGTTAAATTCCTTGTCTTTTCCACGCGAAGCATAACGCGCGGCTTTCGTCCTGCCGCTCTTCCTTTTTCTTCGACGCGCCCCGTCTTTCGTCGCCCCTTCTATTCAGTCGCGAATTCTCTCGATCCCGGACGAGCCCCCAAATTTGTAAGGAAGAGGATGTTAGTTCCTTAGATGTGGAACATTGAGAGAATGCTTCTTGTAATAGAAACTATCATTTATTTGGTACACAGGAATAATCTTGTATGCGCCTTTAAACGTCGTCTTCTTCTCTCCCCTTTTTTTCTTCTTTCTTCTTTTTCTCCCGACTTTCTCTTTTTTCCCTGCTAACTACGCTCCGCTCGACCAACGCAATTGCAAATCAACTCGAACGCTCAGCTCGACCAAAAATCCCTGCATTTTTAATTCTGTTATATTATGTAAACAAATACAAATCTATCACAAATACAAAAAAAGTCATAACCTACCATGTTATGTCATAGCAAATGTGGCAATTGGTAATGTGGCAAAAATGTGCCAGAATATGACACACTGTGACGGATCCGCTATGTAAGACAGACATAATAGCAGTGAACCTGACATATTGAGACATTTGTAAGTACACTCTAGTATGTACGGACATTTCAGAAAATATGGGAAAATATTTTTTAATATGACAACACTTAATATGTAAAGACTTAAGTTGTCATATTTTGACTTCTTGATACTACTCGTATAACTTGCAGTTTGTCAGAATGCAATATGATCCGACAAATGTTGACATATAAGATTTGATCAAACTTAGCACATCACGCAATATAATGTTATTAATGTCGATATACCCACATTATTTATCATATTCTGACATTTTCATTTCCAATTTTGATGGGCAAAAGTTTTCAAAATACGACATATACGACATATCATAACATATGAAATTAGAAAAGATCGTACATATTATGATACCGTCTCTCATATTCCGAAAATATATATCTTCATAAAAAATACAAAAAATAACAGAAACTATATCCTACACTTCATGATAAAAAGTAATCATTATTTATCAGATTCTGACGAAACATGTCAAATTATTGCTGAAAATGAATTTCGGTATTTTAGTAGTTATATGGACTTTCGGTTGGTGTGTGGCACGGAAGAGACGCTGGAAAAATTAGCTGTGTGTTAAGTTCAAAAAAATGGAACAATCAAGTAGACGAAAGAACTAAGGCAAGAATAAGGATTTCGGAGACCAAGGGTTAGCACGGAGGAAAGCTGGCAGGAAGGAAAGAAAGCGCCCACCTGGAACTCACGAAGAGAGCTGAACAGGGAAGTACAGACACTTCATTTAATGCCTGGTCCAGGCAGTGAATGAAGTGACCGGAGAATGCAAGTAGGAAGAAGGTCAAATGAGACAATAATTGGAGGATCAAATGGACTTACCAAGCAACGTTCGATCCAAATTATATGACGGATGTGATCACTTGCTTCAAAGAAAATAAAAACGGAAACTTTTGTTTTCTTTCCCACGTTCCCCTGACAACGCTCATACGGTTTTCGGCCTCGTTCTTCGAGATTACGTCGTAGATGTTCAAAGCAACAATAGACCAAAAATTTGTAATTATTGTTTCAATACAGCGGATGCAAACTCGCTCCTATCCACCATCACTGGTCAATTGTAAAAAGTCGCAAAAACCTTTGAGTTTTCCGACCACTCGGCGGTTTTTCTAATACAGTGCGACTTCCCAATAAGAAACCAAAAGCCCCCAAGGGCATATGGCCATATGGCATACCCCCACCAGGCGCGCGCTCCGCGCTTACTACCTCTGCCTGTCTCTCTCACTCTTTTTCGCATGCGGACCTCTCAACAAGAAACACGCTCACACACGCACACGCACATATTCACGTACGCACGCACACATAAATTTACACTACACCGTTCATTCTATTTTGCCCGAATAATCTCTTCCAGGCTGGTTTCTTATTGAGAGGTTCTGCACATAAAATTCTCGAGCTCGAAATTCGAGTCAGAGTAGGGGAAGCACTCGAGTGAGAAACTGTGGAAAGTTTCTTATTGCCGGGTTTCTTCTTGAGAGGTCGCATTGTACTAGCGATCTCCATTCCCCTCCTGTGCGCTGTTGAGGTGAACAAATAGTATGTACTATGCGCTGAAAAACGCGAAGTATCCACAACGCTTTTTTCCAATGATGTCTTGATCCGTCTGCTGATCGTCTGTGACGATACAGCTCTATGCGGCTTTTTCCAAGCTATAAATAATTCTGGAGTTTCACCTCGCAACTCCTTAGTTTTGTCGAGATATGCAGACAATACGCGCGCCACGCACAAATCCTCACGTTTTTTGAAATAAGGTAAAATCAGCAGGGGCTAGGAAAAACCTGATCTTGATGTTTTATTTCATTTAAGAATTCTAATTGTAACCTGTAATAGACATATTGAAATAGGCCGTTTGAGTAGATGTGGAAGGGGGAAAGCAAGCAATATGATTATTGTTTGCTTACATGTATGAAGTGCCGATGGGAGAATTTGAGAAAGCGTCACTTCGTTTCGAGTCACGGCAGTGTGAGCACGGCACGTTTGCGTGAATCAATTATCGATAGTTGAGTAATGATATCTGTATAATATCATACATTTGTCTACCTCGATTTCGATTAGTCAGACATCTGTTCTGCCCGCATCGTGATCTTAAACTGTCGCATTATATTTATTATTCATTTATTCGGCACAAAATTATCAATAGGTGCATGAATATGAAAATAAAATCAATTACTTGTATGCGAAAGAACTAAAACAAAAAATATAAAAAGCAAATAAAAGAGAAACAAGGAAAATTTATTACAAACCCTTTCCCCATTAACATGAATATCCCGTCTCTTTATTGACGCAAGTGTTTGCACCCTACTACCGGTAGCAAGAGCCATTAACGTTGCGAGTTTAATTGATAGCTCGTCTAAACAATGCCCCGACGACGATGAAACCGAGCTTATAAATTTAATTACAAGATCGATGTTCCAAACGTCTTCGTATTGGGGCCGTGACGGTCGAAGGCGAAACACCCCCTTAAAAAACCTTCTTAAGGTATCATCCGGCGAAATATTTTTCATGACAATGATAGATATAATAGATGGGCATTCAAAGTTCCATACGAACTTTCCTCTTGAAATTTCGAAACCAAAGATTCTTATTTACATTGGCGTCAAAGCAATCACGGCTTCTTTCTGGCCAGAAATTTACCCATTGACAAATGGTCCCGTGATATTGTTTTAATGTAGACTCTGCTATCGATGCTGTCATTACTTCCGCTGATTCTCGCAATAATCCTCTTTTCTCGAAAGACGTTCGATAATGACGTTTCCTCGATAATGTTCCGGCTATCAGCGACAGACTGCGAGATAACGGGTGCTGAATGGATCTACAAGGAGAAAGTAATAACCTGGGTTGCGGATCGAAAATAATGGGCCTTGATCTTAGAACGCTCCTGAAAATTGGAAACCATGGTTGCGTAGGCCAAGGATGCCTTTCGCTCGTTCATCATTTACCTTTCGCAAGACTTAGAATTAAAGCGAACGGTGGATATGCGTAAAAATTCTGTTCCGCCCACCGTACCGTGAACGCATCGATGGCTCACGCCTTCGGCTTTGGATACCATGTACAATACTGATCACATTTTCTATTGGCATATGAAGCAAACAAATCAAGGGAAGGTCTTCCAAACTGTCTGACGATAACGTTGAACGTGCTGGGTGCCGACTTCCGTTCCGTGCCTCTTCATTTTGTGAGGATGGTATGTAAGACGCGAAAATCCAAATATTTTGCTTCTCACACCAATTCCATATCTTCGAGGCCAACTCATTGTATTCTTCTAATTGAATGCCTCCCATACGATAAATGTACGGGATGGCTGTCGAATTATCAATTCGGGGCAAAATTTCGAAATCCTTATCGTTGCACGCGAAAGTTTTTAGCGCAATCAACGCGGCGAGTAACCCCAAGTAATTAATCAGCATCTTCCGTTCCTTAGTATTCCAACCCCCGTGAGCTCCTTATCCCCTACAATACGGCCCTCAGCCCGTTAAGGACGTATCTGAAAAAATTTCTTTTTTTATGTCAAATTTTCTGATGGGATTCACAGTGGTTTCCAGACTCCTCTCCCACCATCGGAAGTCGAGTTCAAGATACCTTGGAATCGACATTATGCTATCATAATCGCCCCCGCATTGTCGTAATGCCTCGAATTTCTTCGTATGGAACTATCCATATGCCACTGCAGGACAAGCAGCGACCAGAGAACTCACCATCTTTGCGAATTCTCGAATTTTACATTGTGATTTCGAAGTCTACTTTTTAACAATCTCAACCGTCATTTTTCGTCTATTGTCGGTCAATTCAAGCTGATATTTTTCGGAATTTATCACGAAGCCGAGGTGCTTGCAAGAAGTTTCCGGTACAGATTTCGATTTACTCTCATTGATCACAATCCCGAGAAATTACATTAACTGATGTGTCTGATAGAATTTCCGAGTACATTTACTCTCTATATCTCCCAGCAGAAGAAAATCATCCAGGTATACCGTTGAAATAAAACCCTTCGATCTCAACCATCCAACTATTGGCTTGGTAATCGTCGTAAACACATATGGACACGACGCAAGACCAAAAAGTAAGCAAGTGAATTAATAATTTTTTTCCTAAAATCGAAAGTTCAAGAATTTTCTATAATTGTGATGTATTGAGACCAAAAAATTGAAATAGGCGTCCTGCAAATCTATGCTGTACATAAAACTGCCCGGTGTTAGCAATTTTACCGCGGTCCTTATGCGTTCACCTCTGGATTCAATCGAGGTGCCGGTAAATATTTGCAAGTGGGGCTCCACCATGAAACGACTTTAAAATTTTTTTAACGGCATATTATCATTAAAAAATAGTCTCTCATACAATATTAATGGGGCGGAGGACTTTTAAGGACGAAACAAAAATATATATAAATATTATTCGTATGTTAAGGCGTCTTCTCACTTTGGAAATTAAAAAAAATCGATTTTTTTTTTTTTTTAATTTTGAAAGTACATATCTTCAAAAATGTCATCTCGAAATTTCATAAAGATCGGACGAGTCTAACTACATTTTTTGGCGACCGTTAGGTGACTACCTGAGAGTACCCGGCGATCCCTTTCACGCCGCTCGGACGGTCCCTGTATATCTGACTCTATACAATTGAATAGCCGTGTTCTTTTGTTAATGTAGTACCCCTTGCTTAGGTATATTCTGTTTTCGGGTCTATACTCATGTAATAAGACCTTAACACGTGCATTTTTCAAAAGAAAATCACTCGGCAACGATGCTAAACTGTTATTTCATCAGTCTAATTTGAAACTTCGTAACGGCAACATCTCTGCGCTCAGGATTGTTATAATGGATAAAAAGACTTCGCAACAAAGTGCCACGTGGCGACGTCCAAGTTCGAAATCTAAAAAAAGAAAATTTCGTGGAGTGCTTCCACACCAGTCTGAAGCAGATACGAGTCATGCTAGTGCGAGTGCAGCAAAATTAAAAAAATCGGACGATACAAGTTTCGATGTACACATCGATCCAACGGCTGGATATAGTATTATTCAGTTTTTTCTTGTTTTTTCTACATTACAACAATATGTGAAGTGTAAAGTTTGTAACAAAGATGTTTCTTTTACAAAGTACGGTCAGCGAGGACTCGGTTTCAAAATTTGTGTGACTTGTGATTGCGGAGAAAAATATATTAACTCATGCCCATTAATCTCAACTGGGTACGAAATCAATCGTCGTTTAGTGTACGTTATGCGTTTGATTGGTGTTGGATTGAGTGGTATCAATACGTTTTGTGGGCTCATGGAACTGGGACATGGAATCAATTCAATACGCCGAGAAACGCGACAGTGATCGCGTACGCGTAGGGAACCGCCGCAGCTCTAACGCTTCAAAAGAGACTAGGTCGAGACGAAGGGAAGCTATTTTGGACGAACACACCTTCTACGAAGAATCGGAAGGTCCATTGTATGGAGCAGGCATCGCTGATTAACCCGAGGTAAGGTTTTTTCATGATTTTTCTGCAACCAAAACTTTAAACGCAGTTATCTCAAAACAAGGTTTTTCGGTGCTTTGTTGATGAAATTTCGGAAACTATCCGGCCGATTGTCATGAAATTTGAATGACATATGCTTCATAGTTATGGCTGTAGCGCATATCATCAGATTTTTGAAATTTTGATTTTAAGAATTTTTTTTTTACAAAAAACTGCAAAAAAATCGTGGTTTTTTTTTACTTTTTCGAAAAACGTGCGCCATTTTGTTATTTTCGCGAATATCAAAAATCTGATGATATGCGCTGTAGCCACTGACATACTGAATCTAAAACAGTTTTATTTTTTTGTTTCAGACGACCCGTCTCGGAGATACCATCAACAAGCCACGACCATAACATTTTTACACGGGTTTTTCGATGCTACTGATGTATTATAATAATTGTTTAAAAAAAAAAAAAAAAAATTTTTTCATGTACTTGAAAGATGTGTTTATTACATAGGATCCGTTTTATCCCATAATTTTAAGCAAAAATCCTCGAAAAAAAATCGCAAAAACAGCCTATTTTTGAGGCGCTTAAAGTGAGAAGATGCCTTAAATTTATGTAAGCGTGTCTCTCAACATTTCGTGTGTAGGCACCGGAATCGAGATCAAAATGTGGCATGCGAAAATGTAAACATTCTACATCAAAGCATAAGTACGATTCGGTGAACCGGATAGTATTGGAAGGAAAGAATATCAATATTGGAATTTTATTTCTATATATTTTTTTTTATAAATAAGGTTAATAAGGGTTAATAAGGTGCGCCACCATACTATTGCTTCCTATCATGTTTTTTATTCATACAAAATGTAAAAAAAAAATCAGCCCGATTGTAGGTGGAGCCCCACTTGTAAATATTTACCCACGTGCATCCACCTGACAACTTCCGCTTCGGGGATATCTTATCAAAATCTCGTCCTTTTCATTTTTTGGAACACCCTCCGACAGCCAACCCTTCCATGGTGATAATATTTGTTAGTGTATCACAATCTCCTTTGCCTGATTCTAGGAGAGGTCCTTGCCCATTATCTCGAGAATTTTTGCGTCCAATTCCGGTTCGACATTAATTACCTCTATGTCGCGGAACGACTCGGCGTCTGCCGTTGGAGCTTCTAGCGGCCGTTCATTAATAGAAGCGTTTTCTGTATAGATTTCCAGTGATGTTTCGATTGAGACCACCGCATTTTCGTCCGAGTTTTCTGTAAACCACGACGACCATTCATGGTCGATATTACTTGACCTCAATTTACGGTATGTTCCAACTCGTATTCGGGCTCAACCCGTGCTCTTGTGGGATCTGTTCCACCTCGTATGTGGACTCGACCCCATACGTTGATTACACTTTTATGTCTGAATTTCCCTGCTTGACTTCACGATTCTACCGACCTGTTCTCTGTAATTAACCTTTCTTACCTGTGATCAATCTGTCCGCCGATATTCTCTCATCCGCTTGTCGATACGCGGTTTTTACCCGTAATTTTTTCAATTTTTTTAGTAGTCTTTGCTCCTTTTTTCATCACTGAGATTCCTCTTCCTCTGGTGAAATCTTCCCATACTGGATCCCCGTCTTTTACTATGAAATTCGTGAATTTTCTATCGGTTAAAAAATTGAAGCTGTGGTGTCTTTCGCACTAGAAAAGACTATGCGTGTTGTCAGGGGAACGTGGAAAGGAAAACAAGAGTTTTTATTTTTATTTTCTCTGAAGCTAGTGGTGACATTAAACGGATCAGGCGTACTGCGAAGTAATCCCGAAGAATGGGGCACGAAATATAATCGATCTGATCGATCTTATCCTGGAGGTAAGAAACTCAAGCGAGGGAAACACAGATGGAGAGATTCCCGGGAACGCGGAGAGCAGAAGAGAAACGTACGACAGGAGAAGCTATGAGATGACAAATAATAAAATAGCGCTGATTGGTGAGGAGAAACGGGGAAAGAAGGCGACAGAAAAAAACATCGATGAAAATCGAGATGATATTAGACAATTGAAATGGCAAATGAGACAAATGCAGGAAAACCGCGTTCTCAATATAAAAAAGTTGAAAGACGAGCTGGAGACTCTTCAGGGGAAACTATGGGCAGTGAAGGCAAGGGGAGATAGGGGAGAGAGACTAGGATATAGACAGAAGGTTGCAAGAAGGAGTACCAGAAAAAATGACAACTATAAGTTGAGGAAAAGAAGAAAGAAAACGAAGACGAAGAAAGAGAAATATGGGACTGTTAGGATTACCAATGACAGAAAATGGAATAGTTGCAGACATGGAGAGCGCAGTGAAAAACAACTGGAATCGCACCGTGCATCAAGAGCTGGGTAATTATAGAACAGGGAATAGTGCTAGAATAGTGCTAGTTGGATCAATGGCACACAAAATCGATATTATGAAACGTAGTTATTGGAGGAGAGGTAGAGTAAAGATTGAAGACGATCTGACAATGAAAGAGAAGAGAATACAACGATAGTAGGAGGAGAAAGCAGAGAAACTGAGGGGGGAAGGATATGAGGGGGGAAGGAAGGAAAAGAACGCGGAAAAGGGTACAGGAGAGATATGCGAGAAAAACAATCTAGTACCGAGGATGGGTTTCGGAATGGAGAAGGGCGAAAAGCACGGGGAGCATAGAGCAACAGAAACTGCGCGAGTGGCTAGGATGATCATTTGAAATATCGCAAAAGCAAGAAAGATCAGAGAAACGTGACATTGGTTGAAAAAATTGATATAATAGCGTGTCAAGAAACGTGGACGGAGAAAAAGGATGAAGAAAAATTATTGAACACACTAGATAGAGACTTTAAGTAGGGGACGAAAGCGGCAGTTAGGACGAAGAAAAGGGGAAGAGCAAGTGGAGGGCCGTTTTTGGGAATAAGGAAAAGTCTTTTTGATGATATTGAATTTATAGAATAGGGAGGGGGAATAAAAGTGGAAGAGGTTAAAAGATGTTAAAATAAGGAAAGGGTGAGACGAAAAAGTAAAAATAGTAACAGTATTTAATAAGGCGGGATTCCGAGAGATAAAAAAAAATGGAAGAATACTGCATGGAGGCGAAAGAAGACAGTGGAGGCCTGCTGGCTATATGAATGCGCGAATTGGAGATGAACAGGGAAATGAGGCAGATCGAAGAGAAGGAGAAAACAGAAGGAGGTCGAAGGAGAAACTGGTCAATGGGGAGGACACAAAACTTCTTTATTTTTGTCAAAGGAATGCGTTGAAAGTAATACATGGAAGGTAGGAAGGGGATAGAGAGAATGTACATTTATCAGCGATCAAAGGAATGAAGAATCAGTTATAGATTACGGTATAATAAGTGAAGGCAAAGAGTGAATTGTAAGGAGAATGAAAATCGAAGAATAGAATCGGACCTCCTACCAAAGTCATAGAGCTTGAGAAAAAAAGTAAGAGGAAAAAGCAAGGAAAGCAACGGGAAGAAGAGAAGAAGAAAGGGATAGGAAATAGGGATAGACTAAATAAAATGAACAAGATTTTAGTATGGGAGGAAAAAAAAGGAGAATTTATCAAGTCATTTGAAAGATTGTGGAGCAAGAAAAAAGTGGCAGAGCACACGGAGAAAAAGGTGGAAAAAGTTGGTAGAAATCATTAAGGAAGCCGCGGAAGAGGGCGGAATGCATGCAATAGCCCAAAAAGACAGGAATGAATAGAATAAAATGTGTAGGGAGATCAAAGAAGAAAAGACAAAAGTATGGATGATTTTGAAACGATATGTTAAAAAGAGAATGGAATGAGAGGAAAGAGCTGGGTAGAGGAAAAAAAATCTCAAAAAAATTAAAAAGGAAAAATAGAGAATTTTTAGGACATAAACGGAAAAATGTAGAGAAGTGTGAGACGTAAGTGTGTAAGTGTATAAGTGACGGAAATGTGGGGGGCAATAATGCCATTCAAATAATAAAAAAAAGATTAGGGATGCAAGTGATAAGCGAGGAGCCCGCGTAGAAATTTGGTAGGGTTAGCCATATTCCAGGTCAGTCCCTGACCAGGGAGTGCTAAGTCTAGCCTTATGATGGCAAGCCTAAGTAGCCCTGATACGGTCCTAGAAAGGTTTACTGCCCTTTCACGAGCGCCTTACAGGGCCTGGCTACGCCCGTGTAGAAATACTGATCGGGAATAAGTCGGGCCCTGTACGGGCTTTCCCGATTGTAGATCGGGGCCTGACCAGGCTTGCCTCATCTGAACCCGGCTAGCAATGTAACGGGTGAGAGATCGGGCGATGGTCTGGCCTTCCCTACATCGGGAAATGATCAGGAAATGACCAAGGCCTCCTCGGCGCCCGAACAATACATGAGATCGGGAAATGATCAGGAAATAATCGGGTCCTTCTCGGCGCCTGGATAGAATATTAAAATCGGGAAATAGCCATGCCCTGGTATGCGCCTCTTACTAAACTCCCTCATTTCATATGTATCAAAGCTTCATTGGAGCCTAACAAATAAAAGCAACACTTTACAGTTGAGGTATGTCTACATTTTCTTTATGGTGAAATACTTGAATACGTGATTATTCTAATAGCCATTCTAAGTTTTAGGATAGAATTGATCCTTGACAAAAAAAAAAGTATACGGTCTCCCTCATTAATTTAATGAGGGCCGGGTGACTTAAGAAAAGTACTACGATTTGTCGTTGCTTTGCTGTTATATGTTCGCCATACGCGGTATGTGTTCGCGAGAAACGGCCGTTAGTGCGCCGCGCTGCGGCCACTACGTGTACCTCGCGTCCTTTGCCTTCAAATCGTTCATAAAATTCCCGATCGGGGCATGGGCATTTACTGACATAGAGAAATTGGCAAAAAAAGACCGGGATTTCCCTATATGGTCCCTGATAGGCCCCTATCAGGAAACGCTAACCAGGGAAAACCTAGCCAGGGCCAGATATAAAGTCGGGACTTCCCGACCAAATTTCTACACGGGTAAGGCTCGCCGTAGTGCGGCCACATGCATGCTACCTCTACAACGCCTTCGTTTCAACGGTGCTCATGACTCAACGGTCACCCATCCAAGTGCTGTTCTCGTCTGTACACGAGAACATACAGCACTTGTATAATATTTGTTATCGCCGATATTTTTTAATTAATACGTATACAGATATACGTATACATATTTTATGAATACGTGTGCATACAGTTAACTCGAAAGAAAAAAGTTCCGAAATTTTCGTTCAACGAATATCTTGGATATATACATTTTATTAGCTTTCTTTTTTTTATATGCAATCTACCATTTGTCGATAAATCTCTTTCATAATAAATGTTCATGAATAAGTATATGAGAGATAAATGAATAAATTATTACGTAAACTAAATAGGCCAACAAACAAAGAGTGTAAAAGAACAGCATTAATCTATAAACGAGAAAAAACATGCATGACTCTAGCATGTGGGACTGTTAAGCTAAAAAAGTTGATGTCTTGTTAACAGTCAGGATAGCCCAGCGGTAACGTCCGATGCTCCGGTGCGCCGGGTTCTGGGTTCGAATCCTAGCCGTCGCCGGAGGAGTTTTTTCATCGATAATTACGATTTGCAACTCAAGTTGAAGATAAATATGTTAATGACACTAAGTATTCCGAAGAATAACAGCAGAAAAAAATTTTTGTTAGCGTTTGCAAGCAATTTAAAAAAACGTTGATCAGGCTACGTTCAGGCAAACCTGATCAGGACCTTATCAGACGAGGCGTTACAGTTTCTTACGGGGCCCTATCGGGTTGCCTTGCTAGTGCCGTAATACGGTAGTCAGGCAACCTGAAAGTGCCCTGAAGAGGACCCTATGATAATTTCTACGCGGGAGTGGGTCAATCTTTTCGATGAACAACTGGGGGGTGAGGAAAGAGGAAACAAGGAAAGAGAAGACACAAAGATAAACAAAATTAGCAGAGCAAACGAAATAGAGATAACGAGATAGAGAAAAGTGTAGATAGAGTGCAAGAAGTAAAGAAGGTATTAAGGAGGATGGAAAACGCAAAGACAGCAGGGCCGAATAGAGTAAAAGTGGAATTCATGAAGGCTCTGCCAACGGAAGGGCTGATAGAATTGACGAAAATTTTGGATGGGTTTTGGAAAGAGGGTGAGATTGGGGAACGATGGGAAACAGGAAGAATTTTCCCAACACACAAAGCAGGCGATGCCGGACTAGCGCAAAATTATAGAGGGATAACGCTGATGGATACGGGGTACAAAATATTAGCCAGTATAGCGACAGGACGACGGAGATATTGGATAGAGGCCAAAGGACTAATTAAGAAAAGCCAAGCAGGATTTAGAGGAGGAAGAGAAATGACAGAAATGCCATTGAGAGAGAATTTGTCTACAACAGACTCAAAGAAAAAGAGGGGAAGCTGTATATCGCCTTTATTGATTTTAAAGCGGCGTTTGATACAGTGGATTGAGGGATACTATTAGAAAAACTAAGGAAGATAGGGGTGAAAGGAAGCCTGAAGAAATGTATAGAAAATATATATAGCAGAGCGATGAATGAAGTTATTGCAAGAAATGGACGGCTTCCGGTTGGAACACGAAACGGAGAGCGCATGCCATCGAGAAGGTGAAAACAAAGTAAGTAAGCACAAGAAAACTTGAAGAAACAGAGGTCATAGTGGTAAGGAGATAAAGAAAGAGACCGAGAAAAAGTAGAGGTAAAAGAGAGCTAAAAAAAAGTGCGGCCTTCTAGAAATATTCACGAAAAATCACGCGAGTGCATCAATTGCGGCTAGGATGAAATTTGAGAATAAGAGTACGGATCATGAAAAATCATAAGATGGACAGAAAAAAAAGGAGAAGTAAAGCAAGAAGCTAAAACCATGGAGAAAGTGGAAAGTACGCCGGAAGAGAACAGGAAAAAGAGGATGCCCTCCCAAAAAAAGGGCGAAGGTAACAGGGATATCCGAGATTTTTTCGGTCACGCGGTCAGCAGCAGTACAACAGCGAGAGATCCATTCCCCTCGGATGAGAAAGAGCAAAAGAAAGAATGAGGAAACAAGATGAAGAAATACAAATGTGGAGAAATTTGGTCCATGAAATAGAGGAGAAAAATAGCAGAAATAATGAAGAAAGGACGCGTGCACAATGTAGAAAGGAAAGCGAGAAAAAATCCCAAATTATATATTAAGAAGAGGTGCAAGATGGAAAAGTAGAGAGGGAAAGACAAGACGAAGGCACACAAACAAAAAAGCAAACTAGAAAGAGGGAAAATAATATTGGAGATGCGCAGCGAATGACGGAAGAAATAGTGAGAAGAGAGGATAAGATGAGTGGCCGAGAGGACGGTGGAGAGAAGAGAATGTACGAGACGAAAACCAAAGAAGACGACAGAGAGAAGAGATGAGAGATGACTATGGAAGAGGAGGAGAGCAAACAGAGCAGAATCAAAATAAAAAAATTGAAACGATAAAAAGGGAAATAATCCAAAGAAAACCAAGGAGACTACAGTCGATGGAATGAAAAAAAGAGAGAAAAGAGAACAGAAGACAGAATAGAAGAGGTTTGCATAAGCTTCAAAAATTGAAGGAGAATAAAATCTGGAAGCCAGAAAATCGAATAGCTGGAAAACATTAGTAAAGTGGACATATTAAGAGTTGCTAATATCTAATATCGAGTACGTAGCAAAAAACAAAATGATTCTAAAATTCAAGTATGAAAGAGATAAGGAGACAGTAATCCAAAATCGAACATCTTTGAAAGGACTAGAGATTTAGCTGGACGAGGACGTTAATAAAAGATAGGACGAGGTGAGAAGATGGCTGACACAAGTAGCTTATTTTGAAAAGAGCATAGAAAACGAAGCAGAAGCGTGGAAGGAAAAAATCAAGCTAGGCGAAAGATAGGAAAAGTTTTGTGAGAACCGACGAGATATAAATTATTTTCGAGAATTTAACTAAAAAAAAAAAATCAGCGAGAAGAAAATCAGCAAATAAAGGAAAGATCATCGGAAACATAACAGAGAACAGGGAGGATGGAAAACAGCAAGAGAAGAAAAGAAGAGGAAAGGAAGGGCGAAAGGAACACAACTAATAGGAATCAAAAAGAAAGGACCATTTGAATAGACAATTAGCAGACGGAATTATAGAATCGGACGGATAATAATAGTAGACAGAAGATCTCAGGAAGAGATAGAACAGATCGAAGTTAAATAGAGAATAGGATCGGATCGCTTACCGGTCACATTTGCAATGGAAGGAAATGCAGAAACATCAGAAAACATAATAGAGGAGAAGAACGAAGAAACCAGACTAAGGAGGTTGAAATGGGACGAAGAAAAGATACAGAAATTTGGAGAAGAAATAAGGAAGGTTGCCTTGATAGAAACAAAAACCACAGAAGACATATCAATAGTCGGAATGCGGCAACACGTAAAGCGATCCTGAAAGAAAGGAAATGTGGAGAAAATTGAAATGCGAGAACATTGGAGAAGCGGGCAAGAAAGAATTCTAAGATCAAAAATGCAGATGGTGCAAGGCAGAACGAGTAACACTGGAACACCTGAACATGTGTGAGGAGGCAAGAGGATAATAGAGGTGTGTTACGTCCCGAGAGGGAGATATTGGATGAAGACGCGAAGTGATCAGAGATAGGGCGCGAACCTTTGAATAGATGTTTCGCACAAATGAGTCTTTGGTAGATCACTCGCGAATTCCTTGCACAATTTATATTTAATGAGGAGAAGTTCGGATATTGATGAGGTGAACGAGGTTCTCTTGGGTGATAGAAATAAAATAAAACTTGGGTTTGTATATTTAAACAACCGATAACATAAGTTTTATTTGGATTAGTTAACTTGTAGAATATGGATTTCTTTTGTTGGTTCAAACCTTCGTTGGTAGTTTACAGAGTGCGTATTGTTACAGAGTTCGGTTTTTCGCAAGAAGTTCGAGAAGTGCGGAGAATTAGTATTTCGAGATTGTGACTCTACGAAGGTTGAACGAGAACTCTGCCGAGTCTTGCAGAGGGTTAACCATCCCGCTTCTGTAAGGCGGAGTTTGCAAACTGTAGTTGATTTTGATTGGTTTTGGTTTTTTGTAAAACGGTTTGTTTTAGTAGAGGGGATTATCTCGATCACGCGAAGGTGACGTGAGATCGTCACCTTGCGTGGAGAATACCTGTAAAAAGGGGGATGGTTTCGAGTTAATATTCGGAGAATAATAATGAGCTTGCTTATAACTAGGGTTATTCGAGCAGGGGTATCGCTCACGCCTTTTGTTGGAAAGAAATATGAATAAATGGAATTTGAAAAAATATAGTCAGACAGGGTATCCATCTGTTTATGCGTGGCTGTAGTTTCAATTTCTGCATCTATATTAGGTTAATTTACCCGATACTCGAGAATATATGATATTGTAGAATTACATAAGCGTTTATGATCGATGAGTGATGGTAAGAGGTGTATAGGAAATGTGTTGGTACTTTATCGATTGTTGAGATTGAGATACCAACCGAACGCGTTATATTGATGCGCATGGGTTTGATTGTACCGGCTAGGACGTAACAGGTGGCAAGAGAAAGATAGAGGAAGAAGTAAAAAAAGAGATAACCAATTAGACAGAAGCAATGTGTATAGAAAAATTAAAAGAGAAATTAGACCAGGTTTTAAAGGGGAAAATTAATTTTATCAATAGATATTCAAATATGTAAATACTTTAAATGTATGGAGAAGGCAATGAAAAGGCAGGAAAATGGAGGAGAACGAATGGAAAACGAATGTGAATGGAGCATGTGTTACGTCCCAACTCTGATGCTCACCCCCTATCTTTTTTTTCTCTTTTCTCTTGTTTCTCTTCCCTTCTCGAGATACGGTCAGCAGATACACGTGAACGTAGTACCTACATTTTTTCAACACAGTTAGAAGTGAAAGCGCGGAGATTTTACAAGGACACCAAACGAAATACCGAAACCCTCGTTCCTCTTTCAGTAAACAATCAATAAATGTAACTCCTGAGGAATTCTCCGTAGAACTAGTAAAATGACATAGAAGAATATGGTTTTAATCCGAAGAGTAAAAATCGTTAATCTTCAAACTGTAAAATAAACTGTACTTCGCTACTCTACTACTGTATCATGGATTAACCAACTGCAGACTCATTGGTGACCCATCATTCGAATCACTCGCGCCCTTATCCGGTAATCACGTGACTCGAGCCAAATTACCTTCTCGGGACGTAACACATAAGGCATTTTCAAGAGAGCAAAATGCGTAATATGAAAGAGAGAGAGAGAGAGGGGCAAGAAGTGGAATGTTATGTGGAGTAGAAATATGGAGATGGCGAAGATGGGAACGAATTGAAAAAATTCCGGCCAGATATGCGACAATGGCGATGGGATTGAAAAGAAATACGCCAGGATATATTTGGAGAACAGAGGTGGGGCGTACAGGGATCCGTATCGATGTCTGAAAACCGGCGGCGGAATACGTAAAAGACAGAAAGAAAATGGGAGATGAACGATGGCCAATGTATGTCTGAAGGAAGAAATCAGAGGGGTCGGAAACGGTAATTGCTCAAAGTGGGGGGCGGACCTAAAGGCAGCAATGGAAGAGATAGGGGAGGCATATGCGAGGACGTACGGACCGGAAACGTAAGGGAAATGGAGAAAAAGATCGAAAGTGGAATTAAGACAAGAATGGAATAAGAAAAAGAAATGGATCAAAACAAAATATAAACTTCAACATATTGTGAGGAATACAAAGACAGGAAAAAAGAAAGAAAGGAAATTTGGGCAAAATTCAGATGTGGAAGTATAGGAAAGAGAGGGGACGTGGGATTTAAGGAGAAAAAGTGTTTGGTATGCGAAATGAAAACAGAAACGGTGGAACATCTGACGGAATGCGAAATAGCAAAAAGCCTAGTCAAAAGGGAAAAAATGGAAGATTGTATAAGTGGCGGGGGAGGGGGGGGGGGAGGAGGGGATAGATAAATAATCGAAGCGCTAGCACATAAACCAATATAAATTATTTGCGACTATTTTAGAGACATAGAGAGAATCAGGAAGAAAGCGGAGAAGGGATGAGAGCGAGGTCGATGTAAGAAGTCTTGTACTATGTAAACACCCCTAAGGAGTATGCGAGGAACAATAAATACGTACATGCAGTATTTATAACCATTTCATCAACGGAAAACTTGATAATGATTTCAAAAAACACTTCATTTGATCGAATAAGCCCATAAAATAATACTAAGCTTGAAAAGAGGGCGAAAAGTACTTCGCGCTACAAAGAAATTAGTATTCGGCGCTAGTCTGCGCACAGTGGTCGCGGTGTTGGGAATGAATTATTTTTTCTCAAATTTTTGAATGGTTAGGATATGGAAAGTTTGCGTGCCGAACAATCAAAGACCAGAGATTGCAAGATACACATTTCTGGAAGTCAGGATCTTTTTCTATACTATTCACAAGCGTATAAAACCGAAAAAGGCCGACTAATGGAGCAGAGCCGGGGGACTAGGTACTCTTGGTAATTGTATGGAGTATGTGATATGAGGACCGAGGCAAATCCGAGGCTTTACATGACATATACGCCCGGAAATGTAACTTTCCAGCCTTCGGTCGTACCCAAAAACGCTCCGCACCCAAACAGCTTGACTGGCGTGACCACCCGAGCGGCTTATCTATCGCTGTCGGTCATAAAGGATTATTTATATGTATCATGCAAGCGGAGCCGTATAACGGGTAATAACTAGTCTTTTTATGAAACTATCTGGAAATTAGTTTACAAATACATTATTATAAATTAGTAATTGTCCCTATTTAACAGAAGCATTAAATCCTTCAGCAATCCACCCTTAGCCCTTCAGACATCCTGACTGTCGAATTTCTCAATCAACACTAGTTTCATGTAACCCAAATTATTCATATTACACAATCACTCGCGATTCATACAAGATCACAACAATATCCTAATATATTGGAAAAGACATGCTAGTGTAAAATAATTATTTGGGCGAGAAAATTCTAGAAAATAGGGGCTCGTCCAGAATCAGAGAAACAAGAAAATGAATATGAGTATTTATTAATGCAATGCAGAAGCATACAGAGGCTGACCCGGAACTTTGGTCTTTCTTGTTCGAGCTGTCTCCAAAGACTGACTCTCGTCGTTTTTCCTTTCCCTTCTCCAGACATCTCTCTTCTCTTTTCCTAGGTGACCTAGATTACGCTCGTTATCCATCGAATGTTCGCACACAGGAAAAGAGAAAACATTAAACACACACACCTACATACTTTCCGTTCATTTCTTTCCCTGTTTCGGAGACATAATTTTCATTAACAAATTCGATGCAGAAATTGAAAAAATGATAAAAATCCGATGGCGATAACAATGGGATTCATTTTTCTGTACGAAAAATATGAAATGGGTTGTAACACTAAAGTTACTTATATGTTAGTCATCATTTATACACGCTTGCTTGGCTTTAGAATCGGTAATGAAGTTTGGTACAATTTGTATTTATCGCAACTAGCAATCGAAGGATCTCGGTTTTATTCCCGGTTGCTGTTCTTTTATTCCGGAAAATGCAAAAAGACACCGTACTGCACCGTAGAATCCGAGTTTTGCTCGGTACAAAACTCGGATTCTAAATTAGATCAATATATCAAATTATTCAATAAATTACGAAAAATATAACACGTTTTCTTGGAGTATCCAAGGGTGATAATTATTGATATATTTTTATCAATTATTAATATCGATAAAAATTCATATTAACTATTAAAACTAATAGTAACATTTATCAATATAAATTATCGACTTTTCGATTACAGTTATTGCATAACTGATAATAAAAAGAATTCCGAAATAATCATGCTCCACACATTTCGGATTCAATGGCATACATAATTTTATACTGTTATTATTTAACAAAATAGAATAAGTCTATTACTGTTCATCATTATTTTAACCCATTAACACCGCAAAGAACAAATTCTTTGGTTGATGTTTGAGCTCCTGATTAAACAAGAAAATTGAGGTGAATTTAACCCATTAACGACCAAGAATTGTAATTTTTTCTATCATTTTCTAGTCAAATTCTCATCATTTAAAAATACGAATTTCCAATTGAAAAATATAGTCCCTACTACTTTCGAGTGTGCTCTTTCAGAAACCGGGGTCAAAATTGAGTTTTGTCCACTAGAAAAAAGTATATGGCCGCTTTTAACCGAAAAAAAAACAATTAATCGAAAACATTTTTTTTTCATGATTTTTTTCTTATAGAAGACGCTCGAAGACCCCCCTTTTTTTCAACCATGAGTGCATAAAGCGGTTGTTTTTAAACGACATAAACGACTGTATTTTCGAGCGACCTAGAAAACCTCTGAGTGACACATTTCATCCGATTCAAATAAGTTTTTGCATTTTTGGTTGGCCATATTGGATCCGCCATTTTGAATTTTTGAATTTTGAGGGCAGAATCGTAATCAGCGACATAAAAAATCCCCGGATACCAATTTTCGTAAAGGTCCGATTTTCTTTCATTTGTACGCGAAGCGTGAAATTTTGCTCGCCGCTCAAAGGATGAAAAACGGCATTTTGGGGGTGAATATCTTGGTCAGGGGAAATTTAAAAAATATGTCGTTCAACTACAACCATTTTATGCACTCACGATTGGAAAAGGGGAGGGTCTTCTATGAGAAAAAAAATCATGAAAAAAAGTCTTCGATTTTTTGTTTTTTTTTGTTTAAAAGTGGCCATATTTTTTTCCCTAGTGGACGAAACTCAATTTTGACCCCGGATCCTGAAAGAGCACACCCGAAAGTACTAGAAACCATATATATTTAATAGGAAAGCTGTTTTTTTCCAATGATGAGAATTTGACTTAAAAATGATAGAAAAAATTACGATTCTTGGTTGTTAACGGGTTAGCAACTTTACAACTATGTACTTTCATATTTCGGGTGTGCTCTTTCGATTTCTGGAGTGAACATTTTTTTTTGAAGCGAAGGATAAGAAGGTATAAGAATTTAATTTCTACCATGATCATCGGCGATCGGAATAGTTTAAATTCAAGGACCAATTTTTTTTCAGACCTCGAGTCGCCAGATTTCCAGAATGGTGACAATAATCTGAAATTTCGTAAATCCTGGATTTTGCATGTTTTTTCGAAAATCAAGTTTTCTCGAACTGCTCTTCTTCCGGTTTTAGTTTATGGTGGTTACAACATAACTGAACGTGCTTTTTTATTTTAGATTTTTAATTCAATACGGCGGTGAACAAATTGAAAAATTGTCACTTCTTTCTTAATCATAAGCACGAGAGTGTGTAAACTCATCAGTTCCAAAGTTTTTCCTTATTTTGTCCACCTTTGAATCCAAACGTGGTAATGAATTTCTGAGTTCAGGATGTCGGCTTCTATGTGACGGATGCAAATGAAAAACGTTGCAATTTTAAAATGAAAAAAATACTCTCGTTATCCACATGGAATGTGTAGGGGAAAGTAATTGACAAATTTGACGCTGGATGTATTGTTTTCGAGAAAAAAATTCACGAAATCTCCAAATTACTTGAGGGTTCGATTTCTCTAGAATTCATATTTCAGTATATTTTCCTTGCATGGATAAAGTACCCAGTCTTCGGCTCTGAACCACTAGTCGGTCTTTTTCGATTTCGCGAAGCGTGCAAAGAGTGTTGACACATCGGTTTATGTTTGAAATTTGTTTCTCAAAAACAACAGATCCTCCGACAAATTTGTGTAGAATATTTTCGTTTATAATTTTTATGCAGATATCAAGAGTATTTTTTTCATTAGAAAAGTGCAATGTTCTTAACTTGCATTCGCCGTATTGATTCTGCCGTCTTGAATTTTTGAAATGTATTACTGCTTTTGAATTTAATCGTGACCAAAATAAGAAAAAACCTTTGAAACTGAGGTGTATACAGGTTCTGGTGCTTAGAATTGCGAAAAAGCGACAATTACTCGTTTTTTGACCGCTATATTGGGTTAACAATCTGAAAGTACAAAAAACATGTACAGTAATGTTGTGTCGAACATAAAATTATATTCGGAGAAAGTATCAGAGACGAATATAATATACAAGAAAAAGCCGAATTTTACAAATTTTATAATTATTTCCGCCATTTTGGAAAAGTCATGGTGACTTGACGGCTGAAAAAAAAAATTTCCTTGAATTCAAACTATTCCGATCACCGATGATCATGGTAGGAATTAAATCCTAATACTCCTTCTTTTAAACAAAAATTGTGAGAACAAATATTTCTTATTTTTTGGTACTGCCTCACATAAAATCAGCTATATGATTTTGTAGAGCTACCAAAACGAAATTTTAACTCCGGTAATCGAAAAAGCTCACCCAAAAACACTAAAGTACATAGTCTTTTAAATTCACTTCAATTTTCTTATTGAGTTTAGAGCTTAAACATCAACCGGAAAATGAGTTTTTTACAGCGTTAATGGATTGAATCGTGATGTTTACACTGAAAAAAACTATAACTGCTTGAAATTATGAAGAAATAGAAGCTTGATCGGAAGCGTGTTGCATAAGAACTCTCTGAAACAAAAAATACGTCCATGTAAATGTTTTATCGTATAGGGAAACATAAATGAAAATATTTAATTACCGTTTGTCTTTTTCTTTTTACCTTTATTGGTCCGATTGCGTTAGTAAGCTGAAGACCGAGACTTCTTGCTAAAACGATCGGAGCGGCGGTGCTTTTATAAAGTCTGTGAAGAGCATCGATAGCTAACATTGTTGGAACATTGTGCCTTTGTCGTATTGTTTCGTATTTTGACAAATACATCATGTCCCCGAAAACTGCACCGTTTACTGATGCCTCTGCGAGTAATTTCACCAGAACTGTTACATCTCCGAAACCCAAATTTACTCCTTGTCCGGCTAGCGGATGAATTCTGTGGGCTGCGTCTCTGAGCAATTATGAAAAATGATTTCCAAAACATATTTTTCAACTGAATCATACGATCTTTAATAACAAACTAAAAGAAAAGACAAAATATATGAATATGAAAAATAATTATCGAAAAAAGTACGCGAAAATGGATGACTAACTTCATTAATTAATACAAAAGGATGAGTGTTTATAAAAACGAAATAATATCAAATCTAATGACAGAAAACAAAATAACGGTTTGTTATAAAAGTACAAATTAATTTTAAAAAATCAGACCCCAAAGGCATTCATGAAGAAAAGAATTTTCATTTCTCTGCCAAATTGTATCAACATCCATTTAGTGAATTAGTCCCGAAGGGCCCAAACAGATAGCATTACTGTCGCATTTATAATACTAATATGAATAGTATTGAAGTATAATTAAATGATGCTCTTAAAATAATATACTAGAATTATAATATTTCTGCATTGTTGACTATTTTTATGAATACTTATTGCATAATTCCATTACATTATAAATTCTCAAATTTTCAAGGAGTTAATTGTTTTCATTTCCTTTGCCAGGTTGCCGGTTTAAAAATTAATCTTGTAAATTTTTACCCTACGAGCACTGTTCCAGGTTTCACGTATGACGTGGAGTGACCAAATCCCAACGGAAAAGCACCACGCGAATTTTCAACGATACCAGATATAGAAAGCGGCAATTGTCTTGCAACGCCAGTTTGTAATGAAAAGCTCTCGAGCAACTGATGAAGAGCTTTCATTCCACTCTCAACAATTCCATTTTTGGGATAAACTTTCCACAATGCCTCGTTCAAGTTGTCCACGAATTCTTCGTCAGAAAATTTCAAAAGTTCCTTGGCTCTTCTTGTTGTGACAGACCACACAAGAGAACTTAGCGAATCCGACAACTGAATTAAATTCGTTAGAAAATCCATAATCAATAATTTATCAACTTGTAAATAATTTAATTGCATACCGGTAATAGTGCAACTGGACCAGTTGGTAGGAACCGTTGCCAAGCAACGACATTCTCCATGGGCTTAAAAATAAAACTTAGAATTCACATAATTATCAAATACTTAATATGTACTGGACGAACCAAGTATTGGTTCTGTACGATATCTTCAAAACCGCACGATTTTGAGAACAAGAGTTTTAGCAAATGCGCAACTGCATTTTGCCGAATCAGGAGCTAACGTTGATTAGTATTTTTATTGGTGTATGTATATAACAATTTGTAAAGATGATTCAAAATTTAAAATGACTTTATATATTATGTCAATAATAACTTTTTTCCAGTAAAGGAATGTACAAATAATAATTAATATTTTTCATTCCGTATTTGAATTTTGTATTTTGTATCTCTGCTGCCTTGGCCAACTACACTCGGGCATTGCGTTAAAACTTGTCCCCAATTCATATTGCTTTAATCCTTTTAAAACATACCCCATGGAAACTTGTTGGGCTCACTGTGCAATTGTGTGAAATCTTTCCCGAATTGTTATAATTTCATTATGGATATAACTTTATTTTTACCTCTGATAATTTAACCGTGGCTACGATTCCCAATTGATCATAATCCCATTTCACGTACTGAATTCCCATAGCTTGGCGAATTCGTGAATTTGCTCCATCTGCTCCAATCTAAAACAATTTTCGAAGTCGGTAAGCCAAAAGAAGCAATGGTTTTGTGTACATTAACTGAAAAAAAGTTATTTTTTCCTAAATATTTCATTAATATTAATAATATTTTACTTATAATTCATTTATATTTTATATTCAATTAGAATGATTAATAATATTTTAGGTACTTATGCAGAAGTGGGGCACCACTCCAATTTTTCTGCATAATTACCATATTGAAATATTAATAACAACGTTTTACGTTGCTCGGAAATTCATTTCGTTGATCGTAATTCATTTTTACAAAAAAAAACACGAAATTACTTTCCGAACAACCCAACATAAATCAATGAAAAAAATGTATAACTATTTTTTTCTGACAACGAATAAATGTCACTGAATAGAAGTAATTTAATGAAGCTCTGATTCAATACCGACTTCCTGTGGAAAATAAAATTAATAGTGTTTGAGATAAAAGGCCTACAAATTTGTCACGAATTAATTCTTCTCAAAGACTTTTTCCGTGGTAAATTTTCGAAGATTTATAACAACAATATTAAGTTTACGATGACGAGGCAAGTGCCCGATTATTAATTATATGAGTTCGTATCATTACTTTTCTGAATTCCCGAATCGATTGTGTAGAATCAAATGCGAAGAGGTTTTCATTTCCCTACAAATAGGCACATTACAATCGTGTGATTTATAGCAAGATTGACGATAACATGGCGTTAAACACGGGAAATGCGGAGTGGGAGATCGAAAAGGAGAAGATGTAGTTTCAACATCCGGAAATAACTTCAGTAACGTTCCAGATGTCTATCGGCTTTCATAACTCATTCTATAAAAAATCGAAAAACAAGTTTTCATTTATAAAATAGGATCTGTTAATTGTAGAGCATCAATAAAATGTGTTACTTCGATTTTACTATGAAAAATGTTCATAAAAGGAATTTTCCGTTAACCAAATACATGGGCATATTTACTAGCCCTGCTAATTGAAATATTCTACTAATTCATAATTCTAATTCAACAAGTTTCTGCTAATTGAAATATTCAATTAGCATTGTTATTAAAAAGTTTGTGTGCGAAAATTCAATACCGAGTAAATTTATACCCAAAATTTCCATTAAAACAATTAACTTATAAGAGTTTTAAATAGGTCCATACTATAATTTAAAAAATCACGAAAAATATAGAAACAATCAGAATAGAAGCCAGCACTTTTTCTTGATAACGTTAATCACAGTGGCCTAACCACTTCCCGTGAACTCGTAAATATCGCAATTCCCTCGTTCACATGGTACATAATTTTATAAATAAAGTGATGAATTCTTTTGCATTGACAAATTATTCACGGTTATCGCTGTGGAAGGTTTTTATAAAAAAAGTGTGAATTTCGCAAATCAAGAACATTTTTTCATCATCTGTATGAAATGTTAACTTTCTTTAAATGTTGAAATAAGAAATCTACACTTGGGGTCAGAGCTAAATATATATCGGTTCTGTTTGATAAACATCTAGGTACACGCGGGTAGGAAATATACAAATTGGTTAAAACATCAGTCGAACGCTATCGAAGAAAGTGTAAAGATTACATTTTTTCTTAGAAAAATCCTGTTCGTCAAAAGAAGTTTATGCAATAAAAAAACGAAGAAAAAAGCCACTAGTGGGTTTTGTGGAATTTTCGTTATAATTAGGGCGTGGATTACTTCGTTAAGGCCTACACAAGCTGATTGATGGTAGTAATATCACGAGAATCATAAAATGTTTCCACGACGTCCAAAACCAACGGATAAGCTATCGAGTAGTCGCCGCAAGGTGATTAACTCCAACATTAATGATGATAATGATCCGGACATGGTTGCTCTCGAATACGAGGTAAGCAGTACAAAAATGGTGATACTGTGTAAAATTCCTAAATTTGACGTTTCGTTGAAAGTATCGGATTACAAAACAAATAAGACTAAAATGTGCGTGTTTCACAACATTTTTGAAATTTAATTTTTTCGGTGAAATATATCATTTATAAATTACATTAAAGAAATTGAGACTGATGAAAATATTAACATGATTTTGTTTTTACGACCTGAAAACATGGAGAAAGAGATACTACTTATTGTTTATTCACTCTCATTTTCTCTCAAAAAATTCTCAGTATCTCTATATGATAATGTTCAATTTGTTACATTTTTTCCAAAATTTAAAGTCAATGTCCACTGTCCTTGCTCTAAAAAATGAGGACATGTGATTGAAGCCAGAGAGAACAATACTTAAAATGAAAACGGAAATTGTACTCTAAAATTGACATGAAATAACCTACATCAATTTCACGAAAAAAAATGTATTATAAGTGATGATTTTTGCGAACCCGCGTGCAAGACGGAAATTCACCCGATAACAGTATCAGGAACTAAGAACTTAACGGAGAATTACCATTGAATGATGACGCTATTCTGTTAATCTTCTCCATAGGGAAATCATGACGAGAAAATATTTTTTCAGCGCATATTGCCTTGTTCTCAGGGTGACGGTGAGATAATCTGGCTGGATGAAGTGAATGATGAAAGTATGTCTTCGGATGCCAATTCAGCATCTTTAATTTGCACAAAACTCGTAACATCGTCACAGCAGCAACCTTGGAGTACTGAAGATATACACACAGCTCTGTGTAATCTTCCAGCGGGTAAGATTGCACTATGTACTATTTCGACTATTCAGGGCGGAAATTTAAATAAGGCAATCGAGGAAGTGCAAGAATATGGTCTCGCGGATTACACGACGATAGACACGAAACTATCGATACCGTGTTTTGCTAATGGGTAAGTAAAGTATCCACCCATTAGACTTTGGCGCATATTGTTTCTCAACAAGCAAGAAAACATCGGAAAAATATATAAGGTTGAAAAAGTTACCCTACTGAAAGTTAGCTACGATAAAGGGTCAATGATTGTACAACTGTATGATTTCGAGACAAGTTGTCAGAGTTAGTAGTATGTACCCAACACGATGATCTTGCTGGCATAAGTGAAAGCGGGGAAACAACAATAATGATTTTTTAATATTGTTTTAGTAAATAAAAACGCAAAAAATTAGTATTATTATATTTTCTTTTTGTTCATCGCTTTATTGGGAAACGAATTAAATTTTTGGCATTATTGAAAATATATCATAACTTGTTAATTTTTTCATTAAAAAAATCTTTTAAAAATACTAATTATTGGTAGTCCGTTTGTATTGGTAGTATGGTAGTAATAATATGATAGTACAATTGGTAGTACATTGGTAGTACAATTTTTTAGTGAAAGAGTAATCTCTTTCACTAAAGAATTGTACTTTTAGATACCAATAAATGCGCTAACTGCAATTGGTCTTTCATTTTATCTTGTCTGAATATCATGCAGTTTTGAAATTATTAAATCATGAGTACGATATGGAAACTCCTTTTTTACTCCACAGTAAATCGAAGTAATGACGTTATTGAATTTCTGGAATAATGAAGACTTGTCCTTTTAGGGATCGGAGAAAAGCTTCTTTGGCAGCAGAACATGACAAAGCTGCAGGTTCAAACCCGAGTATTATATTGAGAAAGTGGCCGGAAACGTGTTTTCTCGTATCTTGCTGGTTGGACCAGCGTGAATTGGTAAAAGTTTTGCTCGAGAGTGGTGTTAATGTCAAGGCTCGAGACAGTGATGGAAGGTTATTTTTGCATTTTTCAACAATAAAAAACATTATCTTTTCTATTGCTTATATACGTAAAATCGACATTATGAAAAAATATGATCACATTTTACGTCCTCGAACAATTCACTCGTGGTCCACGTCTCCGAAGTAATTTTTTCATCGTTTTTATTGATTTGTATGGTTACTTTTCCTCAGAACTGCGTTGCATCTCGCAGCGTGTTCAGGCTCAACGAAAATAATCGAGGATCTTTTGACCTACGGAATGAATCCAAATGAGTGGGACAATGCCAAAGGACATACGGCTCTCCATTGTTCAGCAGCGATCGGCAATTGTACCAGTATGAGGTTGTTGATCAAATTTGGGGCCAACGTTGACGCTGGCCTTCCCGGACGTAGTCCGCTTCATTACGCCGTTCTGAGCAACGTACCAGAGTGTGTCAAAATTCTTTTGGAAGCCGGGGCGTGTCCAAATAATCCACAGGTTTATACGGAAACTCCATTGCACGTTGCTGCGACTCTTGACGCTGTGAATAGCGTAAAATTACTGTTGAGTCACGGTGCTGATGTCAGAGTTCAATGTGGCACTGCCAGATCAACTCCGTTGCATCTTGCCGCTGAGGAAGGGAACCATCAGTGTACAAAATTGTTACTAGATTTTGGTGCTCCATGGGATGCCAAAGATTCTCGAGGCCGAACCGCAATGCACCTTGGTGCTCTAGCTCAATCGGCGGAAACTTTGGAACACCTAATTCAGGCAGGGGCAAATGTAAATGCGGAGGACAACGATGGACGTACACCTCTTCATACCGCAGTTGCCAAAGCATTACGTGGCAGTGAATTAGTCAAGATGCTTATTCAGGTTTGTCAAAAAAATGGAGAAAATGTTTCTTCCACCGCAAAAAAGTTTAAAAAATCATTTATAAATTCATAAATTATAATACAATTCATATATTTATAAATTATACTATAATTTTTGAAGAAAGCAACGTTGAGATTTCAAAATGAAAATTAATATCAGTTTTATAAATACGAATAATATATTCGAAAGGATTCAATATTTATAAGTTAAATTAGAGGGGTCAATAATAAGTCATTTCAAATTATTTTTGACTATGCATATTATAACTTAATTTTGTTGCAAATCTATTGAACAATATTTTGTTTAAGGATGTATGGCACGTATAGTCGAACAAAATCGAAGTAGAATGAGAATTTTGTGTCCTTACCAATACTAGAAAAATCTGAAAAAAATCCCTCCTACGTAATATACAGATCACAGTAATTTTCAATAAGAACGATATTGAAAAGTTATTAACAAATTGTTAAAAAAAACTTCTGTAAGTAAACTATCAACTTCTATTCTTTTCGAACCAAATTAATCCGTTCATTTTTTTTAATGCACTTGAATTATTTCGATATTTAGTCGGTATTTTGAAATTCCTTTTTTCCAATTTTGTTTAAGACTGTATAAACTGAACCACTCGTTTGATAAAGCGGAAATTTCTCACAAGTAATGAGAAACCTTTTTATACGAGGAATGATAAATGATTTTCAATCTTTTAAAATTTTTTCGAAATTTAATAAAAAAACGTCAAAATACCGACGTTTTGAAAAAATTCAAGTACATTCCAAAAAATAAACGAATTAATTTAGTATGAAAAGAAAAGAAGTTCACAGTTTACTTTAACATTTTTTTTTTCAATTCGTTAATAACTTTTTGATTTTTGATATTGTTATTATAGAAAATTACTGTTTTCGGTACAATACATTTGATTGACTTTTTTTCAGATTTGTATAGTATTGCTAAGTACACGAAGGTCTCATTCTACTTCGATTTTGTTATGACTAGACACATACGTTCTAGATACATTCTCAATACACTCACCCGAAAAATTAAAGGATCAGACAAATTTCACCAGTTTTTCAGTGATTTTCAAGAGGTTGCACCTCAGTGAAAAATAATGGTACGGAGATGCAAAAAAGCATTTTGAAGCGTGAAGGTTCTAGTTTTGAGATTTTTTCATGACATTTTTTTTGGGCAGGACGGATTGCAAAATGGAAGAGAAATGAGGCAAAATTTTTCAACATTTTTTTCACTGTTTGAAGTTCTTCATGTACTCAAAAATCTTTATCTGACTAAACCAATGTTAGGGTCAATTTTGGCTTATTCATTTAGCTTCAATTTCCTTTTTTTTTTTTGGCTCTGTACGATTCGTTGCTGAGATATCGGCTGCTGAATGAAAAATCACCCTTCTGACTTTAATAATCGATATCTCGCGAACTGATCGTCCAACAATCAAAAGAAGAGTTTTAAAAACCTCAACCGATGCTCTACAGGCGCTTGATCCGAATGTTTATTTTATGATTTTTTTTGAATTTTTTAATATTTTCAAATACTAAGACAGGTAACAAACGATGTAAATACCAAGCAAGATACGAGATGAAACAAAATTCTGTGTTAGATTCCATGTTGGGTTTAGCAATGACAAAGCATGTTATATATTTACTATGTGTTTATAATTTTGATAGTAATTTCACAGCAACTTACAGCATCATCTTCGAAATAGAAATTGGACACACATTTTTTGCACTATTGTTTTCCGTAGATTGCACTCTTGGAAGATTTTGAAATTTTGTCACAATTTGTTTAAACAAATTAGTTTTGCGAAAAGAATGCCAAATTCGTGACGAGCGACCCGAAAAGCATCGAAAACCATATGCAGCATACATAGTGACAATGATTGTTTGAATAATTTGTTTAAACAAATTAATTTGGCCAAAATAATGGCAAATTTGTGACGAGGGACCCAAAAAACATCGGAAACTATATGCAGCTCACATAGTGACATTGACTGGTCAAGTAATTTGTTTAAGCAAATTAATGTTACAAAAATAATGTCAAATTCTTGATCAGCGACCCGAAAAACCCCCGAAAACGAGAGTCAATTTACATGTGACCGTAAAAGACTCGTTCCGATCACAATATTTGAGAACTCCAAAACAGAGGCAATTTGTTAGTCTATTTGTTGTTATTTTGTGGGTATACCGTGGGAGAAAAAAATTTTTTTTTGCATATTTCGAAAGTACAACTATCGAGGATACCTGCAGAGCACTCTATGGTCCGAAAATAGTCCGATAAAACTTCCGAAAATCAAAATGAAAAAAAAATGTCACTCAAAAATTCGTGTTTCTTCAACTTATTTTGCAAAAATATGATATAAAAAAAAAATTTATCGAAATTTGAGTTGCGCCATTCGAAAGAGCACCCTTGAAAGTAGTTGACAAGGTACTTTAGGCGTTTTTTCGCTGACGTTTTCATGGTAAATATTCACGTCGAAAAGAGGACTTCTGAAAAGTGTCTTTGTGACGTTAAAGGGTTAACTAGGCTCAATGGAAAGAAACAAATCATATTTTATCGGTAACATGTCATTACACTTTCGATTACGGAAGCGGTTTCGGAAATATACGTGATTTAAATTCTTGGAAACCCATTTTCCTGTATAACATCCGTGGCAGGTCTCTGACCTCAGGTCATAAAAATTTTTTTATTACTTGGTGTCGAGACGCTCCTTCGTCTCTAGGTAAACCCATTTTTCACCTTAATAATCATTCATTGATGTTCAACGCGTGCTTTTTAAATTTTTGTTGAAACTGACGATTCGGAACGGGAAACAGTTCGACCAATCAAATTGTAATTTTTCAGGGTTTTCAGCTATGTATTGAGCTGAAAATAACCTACACATATTGTTATTTTTGCAATATTTGGAATATGGCAGTAGATGTTCTAAAACTCCAGAAAAAGTGATTGTTGTACTTTTTTTCGAATTAACATTGAATATTAAAATAAGAAACTCCGTAAAACAACAAAAGGTGCTTGTACAGAATCGATTGAGGTTTCCGAAACCCTCCTTTTGAGTGCTGTACGATCATTAGTTCGCCAAATATCGATGATTAAAGTCAAAAGGGTGTCTTCATTCAGCAGCCGATATCTCAGCAACAAGTCGTTGTGCAGAGCTCGAAAAAAAACTCAATTGAAGCGAAATGATCAATAGTCCAGGAGCTGAATACATTCGACGTGACACCGATCCAGATCGATTCTAACCGATGAATTCGTGTAGGGCCGATGCCCCTGATGAAGGCCTGATACTTTCCAACCACAGATTTTGGGAGGCTTTTTTTTTGGCACGCGGTCAAAGTTGACAAAATCATGTTTTTTAGAGATAGCGTCGAAACTATTGATTCCAGGAAAAAAAAGTTGAGTAACTATTTGTAGGTATTAGAAAAATGAACAATTTGGCGGGTCGGAAACTAAAATCGGTTGATTAGTTCGCTCGCAATAAATTAAAAACCAGCGAAAATAGCCATTTCTATTATACTCCATTATTAATTGAAAAATGCGTGTACAGCCTCTAGAATCTTTGAATATATGCCTCTCGGCACACAAAATAAGTGTGCAAAATCGGAGCTCGATCGGATGAATAGTTTTCGAGAAAAGCTATTTGTTGTTAAAAAACCGACCTTTTTCGCGAGGAATTTGCAGAGCCGGAGAATGTCGCAGCGCAATGAAACAAAAACGAAACTAATCCGAAAGAGTCGTACAATCATGGACACTTTGGGGCAAATCGATTTTTCATCATTAAAGAGGTGAAAAACGGCTCCAAAAAGAGGGTACGTTGTTTACTCATAAACAAATGAAATTTCATCGCGAATTTTCAAGTGACAGAGTCAGGACTGACATTTTCCGAAAGCGGTCATTGTTCTACGACTGTGGGAACAAAAAAATTTGCAAAAACTTAATTAGGGGGAGATAATAAAATTAGTTTTTGAAAAATTATTGCAGCTGTTCTTTTTAGCATAGAGAGCTAAAAATTGGACAGCGTACAGATTAAGGCTTATGCTAACTGAAGAAAAATTGACGGAAAAATCCCATATAAATTTATTGATCATTTTGGCGTTTCATTGAGAGGCCAAATGTGACGCCGCGTCCGGCGGCAGCGTGGGGCGGCCGTCTCTGGCTCGCCCGCGCTCGCGCAAAAAGTGAATCCGCGCGTTCAAATTCCACGAACATGGAATATCTACGGAACTAATTAACTTATCGAGTTGTTTTTTTTTTAATCTGGGCTAACTTTTTCCGCTGATTACGATTTTGTTATTTAAAATTTTGAAAAACTGTAAATTCACCTCCGAATTGGATGATTTTTTTTATTTATTTTTTTTACTATAATTTTTACTCGACTTTTGGATGAAACTGGATTCGAACATCATCGTTGTGATGTTCTACAATTACTCTACGAATTAAAAAAAAATCCAATGAAAAATGTTTCGTTATTGCAGCACTTGACGTTCCGTTTTCAGAAAAAAATAACGAATTGAGGCCATTGGCGACTACGAGAGGCACCAAATGTTCGCAAATTTGAAGTATATATGTATTTTTATGAAAACTATTATGCACAACGTTCAGGGTACAGGCAAATAAAACAATTTTAACGCAGGAAGAGGTTGAAGTTCTGGTATTATTTTTC
>OY390720.1:14016640-14198287 GCA_959613375.1 Heteropelma amictum | reverse complement strand
TTTTAATTACTTGGCGTACATTTTAACTTTTTTGAAGTTTTTAATGTTTGATTTCCTTTTTTTTTTTTGGGAGTAAAAATGATGCATTATAAGAATCCATTTCCATCAATTGAATAGTGAAAAATATGGAATTGTCAAATTATCTGTTGTTGTATGATAGTTTGTTATTCTGTTTGTTGTCTGATAATTGGCTAATTTTGCTGATTTTCTTTTTTTTTGGAAATAAATATTCTTTTTTTAACAAATATATTTTTTGTATGAGTATACTTCTTAAGCAATATGATTTTTTTTCTACTTGGCGTACATTTGAACTTTTTTGAAGTATTTTATTATAACACGGAAAGATCCTATCCGACATTACGATGAAGTAAAATTTCTTGTCCGGAACAGAATGGAAGATGGCTGATTACACAATAACAAACTTTATTGAAAATTGAATGAAAGCGATTGCAACTCGCACATGTAAAAGAACAAATAAAATATGTATATGCTAAGACTGAAATGGTATAATAGAGTAATATCTGAATCGGATTGAAAAGGTTCATTTTTTCTAAAACGCAAAGCTCCAGGCTCTTTCAATGAAGCAGAATTTTCTGTGCGGATCAAAATGCCAAATGGTTGATTACACAAGCGCATCGTACAGAAAGAGATTTCTATTAATTATTTTTAATTTATTATTTAATTATTTTTAATTTCTATCAATCTCTATTGGTATGTGTAAATGAACAATAAATCATGAACGATAAATTCAAAAAATGGTCACTCCGTATTAGCTCGGTGCAAACTTTCATCAGCGCGAGCCTTACAATCAATCGGTGTAAAAACTTTATGGAAAACTTTTCAAAAACATTCAAGGAAAACTCAGCACAATATTTATTGAAAATCTTTTTCTGATGAAAGATTTCTATAAATCTCTATTGGCATGTCTAAATGAACAAAGTGAAGCGATAAATTCAGAAAATGTTCACTCCGTATTAGCTCGGTGCAAACTTTCGTCAGCGCGAGCCTAATAATCAATCGGTGTAAAAACTTTATAGAAAACTTTTCAAAAACTTTATTCAAGGAAAACTCAGCACAATATTTATTGAGAATATTTTTCTGATGAGAGATTTCTATAAACCTCTATTGGGATGTCTAAATATACAAAGTGAAGCGATAAATGTATGAAATGTTCACTCCGTATTAACTTGGTGCAAACTTCCATCAGCGCGAACCTTATAATCAATCGGTGTAATAACTTTGTAGAAAACTTTGCAAAAACATTATTAAGAAAAGCTCAGCACAATATTTATTCAGTTTCTGATCAGAGATTTCTATAAATCTCTATTGGCACGTCTAAATAAACACAGTGAAGAGCGATAAATTCGAAAAATGTTCACTCCGTCTTAACTCGGTGCAAACTTCCATCAGTGCGAACCTTATAATCGATCGGTGTAATAACTTCATCGAAATTTCCAAAAACATTATCAAGAAAAGCTCAGCACAATATTTATTCAGTTTCTGATCAGAGATTTCTATAAATCTCTATTGGCACGTCTAAATAAACACAGTGAAGAGCGATAAATTCGAAAAATGTCCACTCTGTCTCAACGCGGTGCAACTTCCATCAGCGCGAACCTTATAATCGATCGGTGTAATAACTTTGTAGATAGAAAACTTTTCAAAAACATTATTTAAGGAAAACTCAGCACAATATTTATTCAGAATGTTTTTCTGATCAGAGATTTCTATAAATCTCTATTCGGATGTCTAAATATACAAAGTGAAGCGATAAATACGAAAAATGTTCACTCTGTCTCAACGCGGTGCAACTTCCATCAGCGCGAACCTTATAATCGATCGGTGTAATAACGTCGTAGATAGAAAACTTTTCAAAAACATTATTTAAGGAAAACTCAGCACAATATTTATTAAGAATGTTTTTCTGATCAGAGATTTCTATAAATCTCTATTCGGATTCCTAAATATACAAAGTGAAGCGATAAATACGAAAAATGTTCACTCTGTCTCAACGCGGTGCAACTTCCATCAGCGCGAACCTTATAATCGATCGGTGTAATAACTTTGTAGATAGAAAACTTTTCAAAAACATTATTTAAGAAAAACTCAGCACAATATTTATTCAGAATGTTTTTCTGATCAGAGATTTATATAAATCTCTATTAGGATTACTAAATAAATAAAGTGAAGCGATAAATACAAAAAATGTTTACTCTGTCTCAACGCGGTGCAACTTCCATCAGCGCAAACCTTATAATCGATCGGTGTAATAACTTCGTAGATAGAAAACTTTTCAAAAACATTATTTAAGAAAAACTCAGCACAATATTTATTCAGAATGTTTTTCTGATCAGAGATTTCTATAAATCTCTATTCGGATGTCTAGATAAACAAAGTGAAGCGATAAATACAAAAAATGTTCACTCTCTCTCAACGCTGTGCAACTTCCATCAGCGCGAACCTTATAATCGATCGGTGTAATAACTTCGCAGATAGAAAACTTTTCAAAAACATTATTTAAGAAAAACTCAGCACAATATTTATTCAGAATGTTTTTCTGATCAGAGATTTCTATAAATCTCTATTCGGATGTCTAAATATACAAAGTGAAGCGATAAGTGCAAAAAATGTTCACTCTGTCTCAACGCGGTGCAAACTACCATCAGCGCGAACCTTATAATCGATCGGTGTTATAACTTCGTAGATAGAAAACTTTTCAAAAACATTATTTAAGGAAAACTCAGCACAATATTTATTCAGAATGTTTTTCTGATCAGAGATTTCTATAAATCTCTATTGGCACGTCTAAATAAACAAAGTGAAGCGATAAATGCAAAAAATGTTCACTCCGTCTCAACGCGGTGCAAACTTCCATCAGCGAGATCAGCGAGAGCCTTTCTATAAAAACTTGATAGAAAATTTCAAAAACATTATTGAAGAAATTCATTATTATATTATAAATATAAAAAGAAATAAGAAAACGGGAACCTGAAAAATTGTTGAAAATAAAGCTGTCTTTATTTAATGTACACGGTTTTATTTTATATTATACATAAATTGTTTTAATATATTTATAAATACGCACACTTTTTCTCGACTTAACCTAAACTACGAAATAATTCGTTTATGCACATCGCGCACTGTTTTATATACATTACATTAGCTTTTCTTTATCACTGACTCTAAAATAAAATGTTCGAAATGACATAATCGTCATAGCGTTTTTTATATTTTATTTATTATTCGCGCACTGCTGTTTACACTTTTGACATTCTTATTCTTAACGTTCAAAGTGTGATGTGATGTGTGTGACGTACTATACTATTTGACACATCAAAATTCCCCTTCCCGACTCCCCCTCGCCGCAATCGTAGCGTGACATAGGTGATATATATATCGCGGCCCATAGGTGATATATATATCGGTTTATAATTTTTCACGAAAACGGCAGCGTAATATTATGAGTACGCATATATTGCCTCCACGGATCGTAATGTGAGTAGGCTCATTTGAAAGAGAAACATATCATTCCTATACTAAAGTGTCATTAGATTTTCGATTAAAGCACAAGCGTGCGAGAACGAGCGAGTTAAATTTCTGTTTGACAGATAAAAACTCCGTGTTAGAGTATAAGAGAGCGGCGCGTTGCCTTGAGCGTGAGAAGTTAGCGGGAGATTTGAAATTTTTTTTTTAATTACTTGGCGTCGAGACGCTGCCGCGTCTCTAGATTCGAGTGAAAAAAATCATAAGTAGCCGTAGCGCAGTGGTTAGCGCTCATCGCTCTCATCGGGAGGACCCGGGTTCGAGACCATCCAGCGGCGGGGCCACCATTCCGTTCACTCATCGTCACTGGACCGTCCCCACCACTGCAAGACCGTTCGGGTCATCACATCCTATACAACTACTTCCAATGCTAACTCCAGGCTCATTCCAATACTTTTTAAATAACACTAATAACACTAGTTGAATCAAATAAATTTATATGTTGAATTTGAATAAAAGTCTATTCTGCCAGGAGCCAAGCAAAAAATCTATTCAAATTAAATAGGTTTTATTTGAAGATAATAGATTTTTTCTGGGTGCAGAGCCTTGATAAACCAAACCTCTAATTTCTTGATACATGAATGAACAGCACTGATCAATCAAGAAGTCTAAATTTTGAAATTCTATCGGTGCCCGTTCAAAAACTATTCAGAAATTGAAGAAATGGCCAAGTCGGTATGTTTAGATATAATTTCATTGGAAAGTGTGGTTAGTGGCTGTAAACATTGCTGTGAAACACTGTATATAAGCAGTCTATAATACCTAACAACGTAAAATATTTAACCATAAAAAATTATTTCTGTATTTCTTTTAAAAAAAATATATAACTATCTCTAGCATTTCTCGGCCAATTTAGTTTTCCGATTTCCATATCATCGACAAGAATCCATGAAGCCGTACCAAATCACAACATGCTTGTATAATGGCCTCCATAACAATTTTTCCCGTGATGAAATACGGCACTTTTAACTTTGTATTGTTGACTACAAACCGTACCCGCAATACTTGGAACACTTTTAATCCTATAGCTCTTTTTCTGCAACTGCAGACTATCCGTATGAACGACACTAAGGCAAGTTGCAAAACTAAAACTTGTTTAGCAACTGAAATACTGATTTTCATAAGTCTGTTCATGCTACTACAACTATCACACAGCCCGTTGATTGAGACCCATTGCAAAAAATTACTTTCAATTATTTCCTGCAGCGTCGGGACATGTTTTGTTGACGGCGATGTTAGTAGTAGTACATTATTTGATTGCTCGCGAACGGCTGTATATTGGCATGCTTGACATCGAATTTTACTTGTCAATTTATTCTCAACATTACTTTTGGGCATTACAAATGTCCATGGAAAACTTTGTTGCATCTTGTTGTCTAAGTTTATTAAACGGTTCTCCCGAACATTCTGTGATAACAGACAAATTCAAGTTTTTTTCGACCTCCATAAGCATGGGGTAAATTACTTATTGCATTAGTTTCTACAACGCTACTACTTATTAATACTTCTTTTAAAATTGTACAATTGAAAATGCACTGCATAATAGTATTAGCATGACACAAAAAACCATCGGTATTCTCAAATCCATTAACGTGCCACAGGTCTCGTCGTGGTTTATCTTCAGCTTTTGACTGACATTCGACAATATTTTTAGGAAGGGCCCATATAAAGTCTGGAACTTTCGATTCTGATGGTTTTAAAAATGTTAGCTGCGCGAGATTCATTCGCTTTCACAGATTGAGGATCGAAGTTGACTAAATGTAACCCTTGAAGAGCCGTAACCCGCGACAGAGCAACATAAATTTGCCCACAAGTGAATATTGAATTTCCAGCATCTATTACTGTGTTGTTTGAGCTTAAACCTTGCCTTTTATGAATCATAATAGCATAGCTCAAACATAGAGGAAATTGTTTACGTATCACGAAAACGCCTTCCATTATTTGAAATTTAACACTCACTTGTTCTATTTCATATTCTTTTCCTGTCGTTAAAACTAATCATATGATGCGATCGAAAGTGACATATGACAACTTCAGTCGTCTGACGATTGCGATTGCGAAAAATGACGATCGAAAAACGTTGATCAAAACGACGAAAAATTAAAATTAACATAAGATTGCCAGATAATGCCTATAGATCGAATTTTTCTGTTTTGTGCATTCGATAGAAAAAAAAAATAATAAATATCTGTGCATTCAGAATTCTCCAAATATATATCCGTAATTAAATATTAATAATTGAAATTTTGAATACGTCAAAAAATGAGCAATTTCGCGTATAGAGAGTGGCGGTATGTACTTGTCCCGAGTCGCTACCGCGACTCTTAATATGGCAAAACAACGTTTGCCGGATCAGCTAGTTTTTCTATAAAAATTTGGTGGAGAGTGGTTGAAAAAACACTTTGCCGACAAGTTTTTCCGATAACATTTTTTTTTAATTGATTATACGCAATTGGCTCTGAATAAATTTTTGATTTTTCAAAAAATCACTCTTTTTACCAGCGAATAAATTTATAAAAAATGGGTCTATTCCTCTTTCGTTGTTGAATGTGCAAAACATCATTGAACAAACAGTCGTTACAAATACACTACCGGCCAAAAGTTTGAGTATACCAGGCGAAATTTTTTGCCGCACTAAAAGTTATATAGCGGACTCAAAAATGAAGATAGTCAAATTTCCTAAGCGGCGTTTAAAGAGGACAAATGTACCTTCATTTCATTAAAGTACCCAAAGCAGTAGCGTCGCCGACCGGTAATGCAATCTTCGAGCCGGTCCCAGTGCACCGCCGGCCAACAGCCGGCCAGGCACGGTGACGGCGCAAGGTCCGTGGCATCCGTGGTTAATCTCACTGGCCAAGCTTGCGGCGGGCCGGACGCATCTCGATTTCGTGTGCGGCTCAGTACCGTGCGAGTACCGCCGGGCAGCTGGCCGGGCGACCGGGGGTCTGCCGCGCGAGGCCCCTCGAGGGAGACTCTCCACGCGACAGGCGCCCACCCGGGCCGTAGACCGACGCCCGACGGGTCGCGACGTCCTACTAGAGGAGAAGTGCACGCCGACGAGACCCGGCGTTGAGGACCCGAACACGTGCACCGCGACGCGAGGCCGCCGGCATCGCGTATCGAGGCCCTCGCCGGGATTCGCTGACGATGAATCTCCCCATTCGATCTTTCGGGTTTCTCAGGTTTACCCCTGAACGGTTTCACGTACTCTTGAACTCTCTCTTCAAAGTTCTTTTCAACTTTCCCTCACGGTACTTGTTCGCTATCGGTCTCGTGGTCGTATTTAGCCTTAGATGGAGTTTACCACCCGCTTAGAGCTGCACTCTCAAGCAACCCATTTATTCATTAATATTATTATTATTATTAACAATATTAAGTATTATTGTAATATTGTTTACAACTTTTGTTGGCTCCGGTACGCCTTTTTGAAAATGGCTATTTTTCAGCTTTATTTTGCACGTTTAAAACTGTCCGCATCACTTCTAGCAAATTTTTTCCCTCGTTTTTTTTCCATGACACACTCAAATTATTGTGTCCCAGCATTGCATTTTTATCTGAAGTATTGCATTGTTAGGTAAAAAATACATGTTTTAAAAAAATGGTCGTACTCCAATAACTATGGGGTTTCAGGGAAAATGTCAAGAGCGTGAAAAGTTACATAGATTTGCACTAACCCTTTAAGGTAGTTCTATCGTTTTATCGTTTTCTTAAGATTTTGTTGAAAATTTGAATACGTATTCTTTGATGTCATATATACGTGTGTAATAAATTTTGGAAGGTTTTACCACGTGGAAGTTGAGATATTTATTGGTAAAAATCACAATTTTCGGTAGTCTCTCGTAAGAGCGCGTGTTAAAAGTTGCATTTTCATCAATGAATATCTTGGCTTCTACGTGGTGAAGCCTTCTAAAACTTTGCATACATTTTTATGCAACATCAAAGAAGATTTCTTGAGTTTTCCAAAAAAATCTTAAGAAAATTTTTTTCGCAATTTTTGTAATTATAGAGCAAGCACATATCACCTGGGATGACCGTGAATTTGGAGTATGCTGTTCTTTAGTCGATTTGCAACAACTTTTCTTATTTAACTGAAGCCCGCGAACCATTTTGTATGTGAGAAAAACTGCAAAACAATTTCTCGATTTGAATCTAACGATAGAACTACCTTAACGTCACAAAGGCACTTTTCAGGAGTCCTCTTTTCGACGTCATGATTTACCATGAAAATGACAACGAGAAATATTCCTAAAGTACCTTGTCAACTATTGTCAAGGATGCTCTTTCGAATGGCGCAACTTCAATTTCGGTAACATTTTTTTTTATATCATATTTTTGCAAAATAAGTTGAAAAGACACGAATTTTTAAGTGACATTTTTTTTCATTTCGAATTGTGGAAGTCTTATCGGATTATTTTCGGACCGTAAAGTGCTGTAAAGGTGTCCCCGCAAAATAACAACAAATAGACTAACAAATTTTCTCTGCTTTGGAGTTCTCATATAGATCGGAATGAGTCTTTTACGGTCACATGTAAATCGGCTCTCGTTTTCGGGAGTTTTTCGGGTCGCTGATAAAAAATTTGACATTATTTTTGCAACATTAATTTGTTTAAACAAATTACTTGACCAGTCAATGTCACTATGTGAGTTGCATATGGTTTCCGATGTTTTTTGGATCCCTCGTCACGAATTTGACATTGTTTTTGCCAAATTAATTTGTTTAAACAAATTATTCAAACAATCATTGTCACTATGTATGCTGCATATGGTTTTCGATATTTTTCGGGTCGCTCGTCACGAATTTGGCATTATTTTTGCAAAACTAATTTGTCTTAACAAATTGTGACAAAATTTCAAAATCTTCCAAGAAGGCAATCTACGGGAAATAGTAGTCCAAGAATGTGTGTCCAATTTCTATTTCGAAGATAATGTTGTAAGTTGCTGTGAAATTATTATCAAAATTATAAACACATAGTAAACATATGACATGCTTTGCCATCGCTAAACCCAACATGGAATCTAACACAGAATTTTGCTTCATCTCGTATCTCGCTTGATATTTACATCGTTTTTTTGAATTTTTTTTGAACTTTCTTTAAAATTATTATTGGTCGTGACTCTGATAAGTGAAGGGCTCCAGATAAAAGTCTTGATTGACTATTTTTTTGCGTTGGTCTTAAATCCGATAGATCTTGAGACCCAACAACTCAACTAAGAATGATTCTCGGAGTTTTAGTCGAAAAAATAGTTAAAATAATATTAAGAGAGGCAGTGGCCTAGTGGTAACGCGCCCGGCTCACACCCGGTGGGTCCGGGTTCGATTCCCGCCGCCGACACCAATGGATTTTTCTAAGTGTCTTAAACTGTTCTCTCGTGGTTCGGAACCCACGTAAAAAAGTAGGTCTATTGGAGGAAATCCACCCACCCAGAAAAAGCAAAGGAGGTACGAGGAAATGACACAGAATGGGTAGTAGTTGGGTGGGTGGCTTGTAAAAACCCGTAAAGGGTGTGCAAGTAAAACTCCCCAATTATTATTATTATTAGTTAAAATAATATTGTTAAAAATTCTGAAAAATGGTAGTCGATTGAAAATGGAAAAGTAAACAAATTTTCTTTCTTGATAGATTGACCTAGACGTTTCAGCATATGGAAATCATTTTTTTCAAACCTTCCGCACTTATTTGCTGCTATTCCTGTTGCAACTACTTGTACAAATCTTCTTTTATACACGTCAGTGTTAATAGAATATGTTGATCCAATTGTTCTCATAAATTTTCAATCGGGTTCAAATCTGACGATTGAGGTGGAAGATGCAATACTTTTCGGTACACATCAAACACTCTTAAACGATGCAACTTCCGTGCTTCTCGTCGTCCATAATATTTAAATAGTTGTACATGCCCCTTGACTTAGCAGTTTAAATCAATTTATCCTATAATATGTTTAGGTAGATGTTTTTGTCCATAATGCCTATCAATAAATACCAATTCGCCATCACCGGTAGCCGAAATTCAACTCCAAACGAGTACACTACCATTTCCGTGCATGTGGATTTATTTAAATATGCCGTTCTGTCCGAATACTTTTATTGCTGTGACTGTACATGTAATCCAAAAACCCATAAGTACACAGAAATTTTAATTATTCAGAAATGAAAAACGGATTTTTGAAAAAAATTGAATTGGTTTTACATAAAATAACCTATCAGTGTTGACTGTTAACAGTTGAGATTATCGTACTAAAGATTATCCATCGACTGATGGTGAGTGAGTAGAAAATAGCAAAGTTACATAGAATAATGTATCGAATTAATTCATGTTAATTTTGTTGTCTTTAAATTTTGTCTCATATGATTATATTTGATGTTTTTATAAAAAACCGAAGTGAAATCCTCATTTAAGACTTTAAATAGTAACAAATGTACACCAAGTAACTACAATAGTAGCTTTTTTGAAGAGTATTTTTCTCAAATAGAGTGAAAAATAAAAGTAACATTTTTTAAAAAATCACGTAAGTCCGCCAACTACAATTACACAATTAAACAAATTTACCTGTAAGTGAAGTTCAATTGTGATGTATGAAGCGCCTCTCCCGAAGAGATCGTAATGTAGTACTGCAACCCCACTCCTATGCCAGTATTCCACGAAGCTTTAAAGTCTTAAATAAACCAAAAAACAATATGCTGTCGTGCCTCTCGTTTCTCCTGTCCTTCATGCTTATCTTCATTCTTCAAAGCTCTGCCGTAACTCCAAATTTGGGCATCGTGTTTGACATAAAACGACAATCGCAAAGCAGCCTGCTTTACGATTTCTCTTTAGCGCAGATGTTTTATACGATCTGAAATTTGTAACTCTAACGATTTTTCGTCTGTTCGACGTATATTTCGAATATCGATCAGCGATAATGTTTACATCCGATATCCGGTAGCTAAAGCTAACAAGGTAACTAGTTTCAATATTAATTGTTTGAGACTGACATTCTCATTCTCTCGGGTACATTGCCGACAAGTATTTCAAAACTCTTTGAGGTTTCCGAGTTGAATCATATTCCGGTGCTGCTGGTCTCAATTTCGTAATTCCTTTGAAAAATCGTGAAATGTTTCCATCTTTTCCAATATCTGACTCTATTAATAGTGAGATTGCCGATCTGTAGTAGTTGAAGAAACTGTACGACGCTTTCTTTTCAAATTCGTTCGTGAGAAAGATCAACACGTTGCTTGTTTCAATGCCGTAAGGATCCACTTTTCCATTCACACGAAAACCCTACCATTCTTGAAACCACTATCATATTGTCAAAGCTAAGATTCGTATAATGATGAAATTAAAATGTTAATAGATTCCAATGGTACTTTTATCCTAATAAATGCTTCCTGCACAACTTTGTGACAACCAGTGTAAGTCGACATCACAAAGGATGTGTGGATTAGGGATAAAAATACTGGGAACTATAGTTGTACTTCCCAGTACGGAACAATAATTCCTTCCGAACCGAACCGAACAATTTTTCGTAATACTCTCAAAATAAGGGAGAAAGGAGGAAACGTATAAAATACCAGCTATTCTGTCTTAACGTGAATACATCGATCGCTATTGAGCTCGGATCTTATAACTATGTTACGTATCATGTGCATTTTGCATTTGCTCTTGAAGCAAATAAATCGATATCCAAAAATGCAAACAATATTTTGAAATGCAGTTCAAATTCTGTCTCCGCCTGTAACCTTTTCGACTCATAATCAGCCTTAATGTTTTCCCTCTATCGAATGTAAGCAGCAGGGATCAATATTTGTCTCTGCTCACACCATTTTCAAGTTTTTATGGCGAGATCATTTAAACCTCGAAAACGACTATCTCTCATTCGATTAATGTACACTATCGCAGTCGTGTTATCTATCCTAAGTAATACATTACTTCGATATTTATTGTTCACAAAACACTTCAACCAGAAAAAGGCCGCTTTTAACTCTATCGCGTTAATCTACAATTTTAACTCCTCTATATTTCAATATCCGTGAGGTCATTAACCATTACTATACACGCCCCATCGATAATAGATGTTATTAGCGGATCGTATGTGTTTCTTCCACCACGACACATCCTCACTAAAATCTATCGGAATACTCATTTTCGCATCGAAATTGTTATTGTTCGCATCCAGTGCGCGCGAACGTTTTTTTTTCAAAACGACGAACATGAATCATTTCATACTTTACTGCAGGGCAGCGAGAAATCAATATCCCGTTGAACATTGCAAACTTCATTATGGTGCAATGCGAAATTCGGCTAAATCCGTTTAATAATTCAATTGTTCGTTGTATTTTGTATTCTGATAATTCTATATACATGTTTCCGTGCGTCAAAAAAAAATCCTAAATACTTGCATCGTTGTGTCGGAACCAAAACCCCTTTTCCTTATTTATTAAAAAGCCCAGCCTTTCTAATAACATCATCGTCTGCCGGATATTATTCAGACAATCATCATACGATTTACTCATAAACAGTATATCGTTTAGATAAAAAACGAAAACAAGGCTTTGTTTTCTTAAATAACCCGCCACCGTTTTAAAAACTTTCGTAAAAACGTATGGTGTGACATTTAATCCGAATGGTAAACACGTAAATTCATAATAATCATTCCCGTAAACAAATCGAAGATATTTTCGCGATTCGTTGCAATTGGAAATCAGTAATAGGTATCTTCCGGGTCTAAAGTAGTCATGAAATTTTGATTATCAATTAACCTTTATGCTACTTTCCAATCCTCTATTTCAAAATGTTCTGTGGCGACAAATTCATTTACTCTTTTCAAGGTTAAAATCAACCTATGGGAGCCATCTTGTTTTGGAACTAAAAAAATCTTTGACATAAATTAACCATGCGATGGCAAACAATAGTGGCCTTTTCGATACGTTTTCCGATTTGACTCTCTATACGTTTATGTTCCTTATCAGACCAGCTAATGTCTGTGGAAAAACTATTTTGTCTTGGCAATGTTGCAAAAGGGATTTGATAATATTTAAACTATTGTCGTATGGTAACTTCAGCGGAAATTTCCGCCCACGCATCCTGAAAAAAGTTCAAGTGTCCTGTCCATTTTAAGGTACGTATATTATTTGACGAGTTTAGCAACGTTTCGAGTATCGATGTAAAGCTTCGTTGCGGAACGAAAACTTCCCCATTTCTGATCGATTGAATGTTGATCGACGTTGCCCGCCCGACGTGAATCTGGATTTGTAGGTTGGGTGACGTAGGTTGGCAGGCTTTGGAAAATTTTGGTATATTTTGTTGCGAAGATCTCGCCGAAGGTTTGCGTGTTACTTCGATACACGTTCGAGCGTTTTTGCGACTTTGATTTGTTCCTCCCAGTTTACACCAAATAACCACTCGTCTATGGGCGTATTCGTTAGCATGGTCTTTAAACGTCAGACCGCCGGGATATAAGGTAGCCTCATCGCATTAGCGAGTCAAAAAACTTCTAATTACATATTTGTAACACTGTAAATAAGCCATATATGATCAATGTAAATATTATTTTATTAGTATAACGAAAGTCGGTGATTTTTAAAAGCCGCGTGTTGAATTTCGGAATTGCACAACTGTAGTGGCCCCTTTATACTGCAAAACCTATCATTTCCCGATGACCGCCGCATTTTTGATCAAAGAGTTCAGAAAATTTTGTTTCACACTTCGCGGTCGCCCGGGGTCAAAATGACCCCAAGCGCAAGTGCTCCTTATCTCCACACACATAATGCATTGCCTTCTTGCTGATTTTTTTCGCTATTTTGAAAATTTAATAAAAATTTCTTGCCATGATATTCTCATTCTGAAAGGTTCAAACTAATGTCCTGCATTTTTATGAGTCGTTCGAAACGATACTGGCAACGCGGCGATTATCTAAACATGGCTGGGGTCATTGCGGCACCGTGTGACCAGCGCCTTATTTCTAGAACGTGTGACCTCAGAGGATTAAAAATAACCGGCGGCCCATCCGATTATCTTCACGGGAGGCAAAATAAAAGAGGGTGTCCCACCCTTAACAGGTCTCGCAGTATTGGCGCATAGTAACGATGATTATTGTCTTCAAATTCAGGACGATTTTTGATATATCTGATTTGAAGCTTGACACGTCTAAACCGAACGGTATCTCGTTCGAAAACTGGCCATTTACTATCCTTTTATTCAGTATATATAGTGTAGTAATATAAGTCTCTACAAAATATGTTACCGTACAAGGCAACACACGCCCATATAAAACAACGTATGATCCTACGTGACAATATACCGCTATGTACGTCAAAGTATGCTAATATATCATCACATCAAATAACATAAGGTGATACAAGATCGAATGCAATCACATATAATTACATAAGACTATACAAGATCAAGTACAATCACATATGATCATACCATATTCTATAGGCCCAATTTTCTTATATGATCAAACATGATTTTACAGGGCCAATTTTATAGTATATGTTCATGTATGGTCATATATATTTTTTTCCCGGGAAGTCATTTTATTTATAACCAATTCGATTTTCTCTAAAAGTCCATTTATCATTTCTGAATTATGAAAATTTCTGTGTACTTATGGGTTTTGGTATTACCCTTACAGCACCAAACGTTACTGCAATGTTGCGAAAACATTTTTTGAAATATTGAAATGTTCCAAATAAAATGACGCAATATATTGCTGTCATCTATAAATATCCGCGACAGAGCAATATCGTACTGACCTTTTGTTCTACACTGAGAAAAAAGTTTTGATATTCAATGGTATATTTGTTGGACATATTCGACTGCGCCGTTTTATTTGATTCAACTAATTTTCAATGTATCAACAACTTTTTTGCATTTTTTTTGTAAAATTTTCGCCAAATACACTGTAAAATTTGTTAAACCGAATAAAACGGTGCGGTCACATATGCCAAACAAGTTTACCATTGCTTTAACAAAAACAATTTTCAGTGTGCCTTAATAATGCACGTAATAGCCTGGGAATATTATAAAAAGTGTATAACAATAGCTGTGTTTCAAAATTCGCTGCCACCAGAGATGGCAGTAGCGCGCTACGTTTGGAGCAATCTATAAATAGTGCAGTGCGCTTCACAAAAGTTACACGCTACAAATGCACCGGAACATTTTTTTTCTTTCGTTACTTCGTTGCAGATGTAGCGAGAAATCGTAGTAGCACGGTACTTTTGTAGCCTGGAGTGAATTTTGCTCTGCTACTCGCTATCTTCCGTAGTGGATAGCGGATTTCGCTCCGCTACTCGGTACTTTCGAAGTGGGTAGCGGATTTGGCTACTTTACGTAGCGGGTAGCGAATTTTGCTCCGGTACTCTTTACTTTCACAATATGTAGTGTAAGGTGCAGAAATTAAACAAATTGTTAATACCACTAAGAAATCAAAGTTTATTCATTCTGTAGATACATCATACACGTCTGTTTACGCGACGTTCAACGGGCGACTGACTCGTGACCGATATGTTTGACGATCGCAACGTCGGATTTTCGAACTGTACCTTACAGTTCGGTCATTCTAACTCTTGTTCGCCTCGAACAACTCGCATAGTCTTCTTTCGCTTATACTGCGAGCCTCGTGTCTAATACAGGGTGACATGTTAAGGGTGGCCACCCCCTTTTATTTCGCCCCCCGTAAAGATAATCGGACGGGTCGCGGGTGATTTTTGAAGGAAATTTTCTGAACTTTTCGATAACAAATACGGCGTTCATCGGAAAATGATAGGTTTTGCAGGACAAAAGTGGCCACGACGAAAATAATGTGAAAACACATTTTTTTCTGATAGGAATAAAGTAGACTTTATTCCGAATACGGGACACACGCGAAAATTTTGTTTTGCGTATCGCATCATTAAGAAAAGTTATGTCAAAATTAGGTGTTATAATACCAATTTAAACTTATCTGAACGAAGCGATGGAATCGAATGAACAGGGCTGTAGTGTTTTGTCTCAAAGTCGCTGTGTCTTTTGCGCTCAAGTTCACTCTCCCAATGTTAATTTTGTATCTGTCAGTGTGAAATGCCAAAAAGGTTATTTAAGAAATGTCAGGTTATTGAAAAATATGCCGTCAACGAGCAGACGACGCAGCAAATCACTCTCGTACCGCTCGTTCAATTCCGTTGTTTCGTTCAGTCAAATTCAAATTTATTCGATAACGCGCATTTTTTATATAACTTTTCTCAATGATGCAATACTCAAAAAAAATTTTTCGCGTATGTCCCGTATTCGGAATAAAGTCTACTTTATTCCTATCAGAAAAAAATATGTTTTCACATTATTTTCGTAGTGGCCACTTTTGTGCTGCAAAACCTATCATTTTCCGATGAACGCCGTATTTTTTATCGGAAAGTTCAGAAAATTTTCTTCAAAAATCACCCGCGGCCCATCCGTTTATCTTTACGGGGGGCGAAATAAAAGGGGGTGGCCACCCTTAACATGTCACCCTGTATATGTGTAATACATCTAATCCTTGTGTTTTATTCCGCCTTAATTTACTCCTCGCTCCGTATCTGCAAAGATTCGCGCCAAGGTTTCATGTTATTGGGTTCCTAAACCTCTTCAGATGGTCGTTGGGCTATAGAACAATTGTCTACATCACCGACAACATAGCTTCCGAATCGGAGACATTTCTTAACGACGTAGGGTCCTTTGAAATGCGGCATCAACGTTTTTGAGACACCCAAGGTATTCTCAAAATTTTTCACCATTACATAATCTCCTTCCTTAGACTCGTGTGATTTCTTTCTGTGTTTGTCAGTATATGTTTTATTGTAATTTTGACTCTTGACAATATTTTCTGCAGCTATTGCTCTGATTACTTCTAAATTAGGCGACTCGGATAATGTAATACCCTCGAGGCAATCGACAATACCATCGACGAACTCCCCTCGTTGTTTCACGCCGAACAAGAGTCTACTCGGAGTTTCATTTGTACTTTTATGAACAGTGTTGTTTAGCGCATGTCCTACAGTGGTGAGGCAACGATACCAATATTTTCCTGACGAAATATCTGTCAATTTTGCGAGTATCGGGCCCAACACACGGTTCACTCATTCAACTTGACCATTGGCCCTTGCCGTCGCTGTCAAAATGTGGTGTATGTTATTTTCTTGAATAAATTCTCGAAACTCTTCCGACGTGAAACACGAGCCCCTATCTAAAACCAATATACGACGTCGACTATAGTTTACAAAGTATTTAGTAAGGCAGTTTATTGTTTCTATACCCAACGTTGACTTTACGGAATATTGTTTTGTAAATTTTATGAACGAATCCACTACCACCAACACATATGTCTGGAGTCTGCTCTTTTCGACGGGTCCATAATGATCGATGTGAATTGTTTGAAAGGGCGTATCACCCTTCGGAATACTGTTCAACGCACCTTCCATTTATCCGGTATGCGGCGAGTATGACAAACATTTCAAACAATCACGTATATAGATTTTAATTTTTCCTCACACCTCGATGGAAAGTTCGGTTTTCGCCCCTGTTTTGCGGGACGAAAGTGCCACATTCCCTCCCGGCGGAATGTTCAAACGAAACGTGTCAAATTTTCGAAAAGATACCGCCTGCCTTAGCAACGACTTGTTTATGTAATATAGTAGATGAATCTGTGGACCTTTTATAACCGCGAAAAGTTTAATGAGAGAACAACGAAATTTAATACAAATTCAAAAAAATAAATCTTTTACATATTATACAAAATTATATTTCAGAAATAAAAATTCGAAAAAAAAAAGTTGAAATTAAATAAATTATATTATTTATTGATCACGCAATCCATGTGATAATGAATTATAATGAATTTATATGATATTGAAATTGATAATGAAATGAAGAATAGAAAAAAGAATTTTCGTTTCATTCCGGGGCTCGGTATATTCAAATTATTATTTATTTTTATTAATATTTAAATCCAGAAGACAAGACAACAGAATTAAATACAAATTAAAAAAGAAAAACTTTCATATAACAAATGAAATTGTATTTTGCCAATAAAAATAACAGAATGAAATAATGTTGAAAACGAGTGAATAAGTTACTGGTAATTATTGTTGCTAAATATTTACTTTTAAAAAAAATTTTAAAAACACTAAAGAGAATAATTAAAGCGACATAAGATTTACTATTCATTAATATTAATATTGATTGGTTAAACAATAAATAACCACGGGTTTAGAAACTTGTTAAAATAAAGCAATCGAACGTTTTTTAAAAAAATGCGTAATATACAAAAAAATTTAACAATTAAGAAGAATAAATATTGTTTAATAATTTTAAAAGTTAGTTTTTATTAGGGGGGGCTTTGCCCCCTGGACCCCGTTTCCTGAGGGGCTCCGCCCCCCGACCCCCGATGGGGGCTCCGCCCCCAGACCCCCAACGAGCTTTCCATCCTGGTGCGAGGAAAAACAGTATACGCACCACGGGAGGAAAGAAGCACATTCCCGCCCGCGTATTGTCAATGCTACGCGGGCGGGAATGTGCTTTTTTCCTCCCTAGGTGCGTAATATACTATTCTTTCCCATCTCTGGAAACCAGTAATTTTGTTTAAGTAAATCACGAACTTTCTCGGGGTTCATATGCCCCATATCATCGTGGTACCCTCGAATAACATGACTCTCCATCGATTTAGGAATGTAAAATAGAATCTTGACAGGTTTTTTTCGATACACAACACCGTTCCTCATTTCGAACGATTTGTCCTCCGACTGTTCAAGTTTATCCCTAATAGAGATAATATCCCGGTCTTCATTTTGGCACAATACAAGATTTAAGTCAATGGGATTGCCTTCGATTACATAAACCTCGTTATGCTCCCGACTTAACGCATGACGTGTCGCATTCGATCACTACTACGATGTTCGATTTGGTCAAAACTTTCCATCTCTAGCGCCCACCGAGATATACGCGAGTTAATGTTTTTTTTTGTTCAAGGTCATCGTGACCACGTTACAATCTGTTATAATTTTGAATTTAATCCCGTGAAGGTAAATTCTAAATCGACGTAATGCATAAATTATCAAGAGCGTTTCCGATTCGAAACTATGCATTTTCTGCTCAGACTATGACGTTCACTTTGAAAAATAAAAGATTGGATGCAACTGGTTATCAGCCGTCCGCTGTACTAAAATTGCACCGAATCCCAATCAACTTGCGTCCGTGTGTAGTTCAGTAGCACCGGTAGGGCTATAAATTGCCAAAACCGGCTTACTCGAGAGTCTTTTTTTCGATTGACTGAACGAATTAAGCTCTGCCTCTCTGAATTTGAAATCTACGCCCTTTTTAGCAATGCATATAACGGGGCTGCGATTAGCGAGAACCCTTGCACGAATTTACGAAAATACGAAGCCATTCCAAGAAATGACTGGACGCTATGTATGTTTTGAGGGGTTGGAAAACGAAAGATCGCTTCTACACGATTCTTAGCGGGACATCCGCCGAGACATAATACCCCAAATAATTCATTCTAGTCTGGAGAAACTGACATTTGTCTACGCGTAACTCCAGGCGATTTTCGACGAGTAATTGAAACATTTTTTTCAACATTTCTACGTGCACTCCGATTGTATTTGTCGCTATTAAGAAATCATCCATATACGTTGTGATTTCTCCGTTTTTTATTAGGTCAGATAGAGTCTCGTATATACATATACCTTTGAAATTTCGACGGAGAGGTTTTCTGCCCAAATGGCATCGCTTGTAGTTAAATTGACCCATCGGTGTTATGAACGAAGTATATTTTCTCGATTCCTCGGCCATTGTTATCTGATGGAAACCGTCACGTAGGTCGAGCAAACTAAAATATTTTTTTTCTTCAAGTGTGTCAATTAGATCTTCTATTAACGAAAGAGGGTGATCATCTCGTAATAATGCTTTGTTTAGTGTTCGGTAATCAATACACAACCTCAGTACTCCCGTTTTTTTCTTAACGAGCACTACTGGAGAAGCATACTCTAAATTGGTTCTCCGAATAATACCGGTAGATAGCAATCGATCGATAATTTCCGATAATTTTCTTGTCTTGTCATAGGACAAGCAAAATGAAAAGGGATCGAATTGTTCAGCCGTCAAGTAAGCGTCGTTTGGATTTTCGGTACTGCTGGCCGCTTTGGTGCCGTATATTGGTTTTCAAAGATTTTACGAACTATTTTGCGGATCTCAGGAGAGATTTCTGGATTTATATTCAATTTAACCGAGATTTTTCTCGAGTTCGCAACGTCAATGGTCATGATTACGTTTACTGCTAGGTGTAGACTTGAATTTGTCGACATACATAGCTTCATTTCAAAACGTCGCTTCGCATTGTTTCATCTGGCACTACATAGAAGTCCATATTGCCTCCCCGAGTAAAAATGAATATATATAAACATATAAAATTGTATATTAATTGATCATATACAATTATATACAAAAATTGGCCCGATATAATTTTATATAGTTCGATATAAACTTATACGATTGTATATACTGATATGCAGTTATATACGATAGTATATGAATATGCAAAATTCTATCGGGTCAATATTTGTATACGATTGTATATGACCAATTAATATACAACTTTATATACAACATACTTTATATATAATTATAAACAATCGTATATTATTCATAGTAATTATTATTAATAATTTACGATTGTATATTATTATCATTTACAGGATTTTATATTTGTTGTGCATAGTTAAATCTGTATGTCTGTCCAACGTACAACGTACATTTTTGAGGTGATAGAGGTGACCTTGAAATCTTCAAAGCGCCTCCACACGGAGGCGCTCTTAGCCACCATTCGATGACCCCCTAAAAACTATGCAATTTTTGTTCCAAAAGTTTTTTTTTTAAGTCCGACATTTGAGGATATTCTTCGGAATGGATTTTTCTGAAAATTGGTGTGTGAACCTTTTTTGGGTTCTTTAATGGAATTCTGAAGAAAAAAACATGATGGTCCCATTTGAAAAAAAAGGTGACCTTGAAATCTTCAAAGCGCCGCCGCACGGATAAAGCTCGTAGCAACTATTCTGACCCCCTGCGAACTATGCAACTTTTGTTTCAAAAGTTTTTTTTCAAGTCCGATATTTGAGGAAATATTTCTACTAATGAAAGTTGTTGCCTCACCCTGTATACAGTTATATTCCAAAAGAAAATAAAAGTATTCATATACAGTCATATACAATTTTATGTGCAGTGAATAGAAGTTTCACGTATAGTATATATAAATATATACAACAGTATATTTATATAATTATATATTATATAATATTTAATTATATAAACTCCTTATAAAAATAGTATCTCCATATATCTTCTTCTAATATATAAAATTCTCGTGTAGCAATGTTTGTTACCAAGCTCCTCCGAAACGGCTGGACCGATTTTTTTCTACAACATTTTTTATTTTTATTTTATTATGATTTAGCACTGAAAAATACATACGACTTCAAATTTTCACCCTTCTACGATCAACCCCTGTTTTTTAATCGCGATTTTTATATTATTCTGTTCCATCCACAGATCCGCAATAGGGTTGCAAGATCGCAATCGAATATAGGAATTGTAGTACGATGAATTTTCTTAGAAATAATGTATATGGCAAAACAACGTTTGCTGGGTCAGCTAGTTTTTATATATAGAAGTATATATAATTTTATCAAATTAAATTTGTTGGAAGTACATTTATATCTGATGATATATACGAATATATACAGTTATATACAATTGTATATACATTTATGTATATAAATGTATAATTTTATATCATTTTTATATATTTATATCTAAGTATATACAATCATTTTTTCTCGGGTCGTTTTATCTTATCAAGAGTCAAATTAACCGTTACTGCGCCGTTTACGTTGAGTCGTGTATTGTTTATGCCCTGATATCTTTTTCATATTTCGCAGGGTTTATACGTTAGCGACGAAGGAATCGACGATAATTTCAAAAAACTTATCGGGCTGCCTGTGTCGCACAATGCCTCGAGATAGATCTGTTGAGTATCGCTGAATTCTCCGAATTTGATTTCGACGGTTTTCCAAAAGCCTCCAACGTTGGTAACCTCGTCGATGTTGTGGATTTCCTCGATTTTGCAATCGTCTGGAGATTTTCCAGTACAATTTTTGGAAAAATGTCCCGGTTCTTTGCATCTGTAGCAGATCTTATCTTTCGGCTTCTGCTTACATCCGGACGTGATGTGACCAAAACGATTACAATTGTAACACCGTACCGATTCCATATCTGGCTTCCTCTCGTTGACCGCGGATTTCGAATCGCCTCTGTCTCGTTTCGGGAAAGTTTTTTGTTCAGAACGTATCGAGTATTTTTCGAACGCCTCGAGGAACGATTCTATTTGGGTGTTCAGTCTCTGCATCCGTGCTTGGTTTCGCATACTGGGGATTAGTATTCCCTCGATCAAGTGGTCCACGATTTCCTCGCGGTCGATCGGCACTTTGTTCGCGAGAAGTACTTTACCGTGTGTGTAGTCGCTCGCGGTTTCCCCTAGCTTCCACGTCCGTGCCTCGAATGGACGACAACGAATCACGCGATCAACTGGAAAATCGAACATCGCTTTTATTTTGCGCAGAAGATCGTCAACATTCATTTGTATATACTCCGGCTTCGAGTGAAACCAGTTGAGCGCTTTGCCTTTTAACTTTGACGCTATCAAAATCCTCATCGAATTCGTATCCAACCCATAAGTGGCTTTCAGTAATTACGCTTGTTGTTCCCAATTTTGGAACGTCTCATAAGTGCCGTGGTATTCGGAGAGTAAGCCACGCACTTTCATGATGCTGAATTTTGACCGTGGATTATCATCACGTAGCTGCTCCTCTCGAGCAGGTTCTAGCATTTTTAAGCGGTAATTCGCTTGAATGTTGCTCTGATACCGACTGACGTCGTAAGAGTTCTAACTCGAGTTCTCGAGCGATTAACGCAGACTCTCTTCGCATAAGCTCCAACTCTGTTCGCAATTGGTCCGATTCATTCATCGTCGTCGCCATTGTGAGATCTTGCAAAGTATTTTGGCGGAATTGTACCGCGCCATTATCGGACGTCTCCTCCGCCACGACACTGTCTCGCGCAGCTCCCCGGGGTCCATCCAGCTATCTTCCAAACCGAACTCTCTCGACCGGGAAATAAGCTCGGCATTCGTTCCCGAGTTTTCAAATTATGCTTATGCTTCACCAATACGGCCTTCAGAGTCGTCACATTCATCTCGTTGAGTCCATGATGTTAAGTCTCCAATGCTCGAAGTACTCGAACATTTTTTTTTCTTTTTCAACTCGGTACGTTATCGGTCTCCCGTTGACAACACGTACCAAACACGCATACATCTATGCATAGACACGCTTTTGCACACTCGCATTACTCGACACCTCGACGGGGCTGTAATACAAACGCGTATACATAGATATATCTTGTTTCTTGTGAACGTTTCCACGAATCCCGAACGAATGTCTGTTGTCATCAATGAAAATCAACAACACGACGAGTCTTCCGATATTTCAACGGCCATCTCGAAAGGTTTTCTCACCAGAATTATATTCGCGACGCAAAATTCTTAAACGAACGTCTGAACAGGGCGTTCTTTTCTCCTCCACGCAGGCTCGCAGTTCAGCGCACGATATACTGCAAATTTCATTTTTAAAATGTACTCCCCTCATCTAACGTCAAGCAAAGAAAATAACTTTCGTGACGGAGTTACAATCTCATCACGTATCTCATCACGTAGGAGTAAAGAAAAGCTTGCGTTTATTATCGCCATTAATTGAAAATAAGTAATAGTATATTGTGAAACAAGTGCGGTAAGTAACTCGAGCGATTGAGCGCACTCACTTCGTTCGTGCGCCCAACTTCGCTCTCGTGGGCAATCGACAACACCGCACGAGTTTCAGATACTTCTTTTTATCACAAATGCGGGGATATATTCTGCTGAAAAATTGTGGTTTTGAGTAAGGGGGGCGGAGGGGCGAAGGTGGCGGCGACGGGGGGGTTTGGGGGGGCGGAGCCCCCCCATCAGAATAAAAAAACGAAATTAAAAGTAAAATCAACATAACTTTTTTTCGAATAACCATAATATGAGCGGAACCAAAAGTAATTAATTAATTCATTAATTAATTATTTTTTTAAAATTTCGCTTAGATGTATTAAAATATTTGAACTCACCGTCAGCACTTTCTTCAGTTTCGGAAATAAAATGAGGATTAAAACTCATTTTTTAATTTTGTTTATATTTTCATTTAAATCCTATGATGTACCAATATTTATATCTGTCACTTCAACGTCACGTTTTTGATACTGATACTTCGATTCTGTTTTTTTTAGCAGTGTTTTGTCATCGGTTTGCGTGCGATAAGTAAAAATTGCGTGCGATAAGTATACTTGTCGCACGCAAATAAGCGTTTGATTGGAAAGTGAGAAAAGAGCTACTTACTAACCGCAAAAGTGTGCTCTAAGATAGTACTTATCCCGCATGTGTGATAAAAAATATTTTTATACAATGTTTTCTAAAGTAATATGTATCACATTTTACTTTAGAAAATAGAAAAAGTACACTAAGTAATTAACCCTTAACGGCCACACGGGGTGACTAGTTACCCCAGGCTCAAAAAAAGTGGAATTAGAGGTCTTAAACCTTTTAAATAAATATAACAAACGGCATCTGCCGGTGACAGACTTGTGTGAGATGTGATCATTTTTCCTCCCAGTAATTTTGCAAAATAAATATACTTTTTGAACAATTGGTGGATACTGTTATTTTTTTTGTGGTAGTGGTATATATTGTACGGAACACCCAGAAGTTTTAGTCGTTAATATTGCAAAATGGCGGAGTAGTGAATTTATTTGCAAAAAAGCCATTATTCCGGAATTTTTACTTATATGACCAGTTTTTCTAACGCCATCTATAAATTAACTAAGTTACCATTAGAAATATTGAAGAACTTGTCAACGAACATGACACGATTAGTTGAAAGTTTCAAAACATTTACACATCTTGTCCGACTGGGTTTTTCAGCGTGGGGTAATAAGTTACCCCATGTGGCCGTTATGTGGCCTGGGTGAGGTGTGGCCGTTAAGGGTTAAAATAGCAGCTTTCTTCGAAAAGTATTCATTTCAATTAGTGTGAAAAATGAAATAAAAATAAAAATGAAACATTTTTTACTTTTTCAAGTTTTAAATGTTCTTCTTTTTGTAGGAAACCACCAAATTTAATCATATGAGACAAAATTAAAAAAAAATCTAAAAAAAAAGATTCTGTGAAACTTTATGTGATGGAACTTTTATCACAAAATCTTCTCGGTAGAATGTTTTTTTCTTCAACTTCTGTCCACAAAATTTGTATCGAAAAATGTCGTCGATATAATTTTTCTCAAAACTTCTGTCAAAAGAATTTTTGTGCGAAAATCTCATCGATAGAGATTTAATTCTACTCACCAATTTTATCCACTTTTCACTCACTATAATATTTTCCACTTTTATCTTCAAGTTACACGCAATCGGAAAACGTTAAGACTTTGACATCGAAAAATAAAAAAACGTCAACATTCAGCACTGGCGTTTTTATTTATTGGTCATTTGCCTACTTCGTGACATGATGAATGTGATGAATGAATATATGTCATTTTCAAATTTAGTAGAGAAAAAATCAACTAAAAAATTATGAGTTTGCACATAGGGTAAAGTACCCAGTAGTCGGCCCTGAACCACTAGTCGGCCTTTTTAGAATTTGAGATGCGTGCAAAGAGTGTTGACACTAGTGTTCATACTCTTCGCACGCATCGCAAATTCTACAAAGGCCGACTAGTGGTTCAGGGCCGACTACCGGGTACTTTACCCTATCGGCTGAACAAATCATGTTTTAACTAGACTCAATGGAAAGAATAAAATAATATTGAACCGGTAAAATGTCATTCATTTTTCCATTAAGGGAATGGTTTCGGAAATATACGTGAGTAAAATTCTTGTTTGACAGCTGGGAGCCCATTTTCCTGTATAATATCCGGGGCAGGTCTCTGAGGTCAGGTTATACATTTTTTTTATTACTTGCTGTTGAGACGCTGCCGTGTCTCTCGATAAATCACCGTGTTAGATCGTGTAACAGAAAAGAATGAGCGATAATGATTTGAGTTTCTCGCAAAAAGTGTGTATGAAAATAAATGTATCTTTTTTTTTAATGAAATATACGTGCGACAAGTCATGTAATGAGTCAACATGGTCGTCACGTCATTACAAACATTTAAACCAGGTTATTGTAGTGTGACGTCCGTCGAAACTCCGTATTTCTTTTTTTTCTCTCTTCGAGAAATTCGTTAGATAACGTTACAAGATTACACAGAACGTTTGGACCCTTGCAAACATTTTGATTATGTAAACTTCCCGAAAGTCTGTCCCGACGCCATGGGTAGATAGGGAACATGAAGGTTTTTAAATACTAAAGATTCCCAAGAAAAACAAGATCTTAAATATTCCCACGCTCATGAAACTTCTTGCAGCCGCTCTTCAAACGAAACGAAACACTTTTCAAATATTCTCAACTTTGAAATATTTTTCTTTTCACAGTAAAACATTTTAAACAGATAAATAAAAACCTCAATATTATAGTAAATGAATGAATAAATGATAAATGGTAATGAGAAAACAAAATAACAATGAAGATAACAGAAAATTCATTTGGAATTATTATAAAAATCGAAACAGGCGACACGAAAAGAAAAGACATTTAACTCTATTAAATAAATTTCACATTAAGAGACACATTCGAAAAATTACCAAGCAAATGCTAAAAACGTTCAAAATAACAATATACGATTTGACAAACATTGAATAATATTAAAAATAAAAATATTGTATTCGATATTATGCATATGACGTAAGTTCTGGAGGGAAGATAAGCCTTCCCAGAGCAACATCTCTGGCCGTCAGGGAGGGGCAAAACCCACCTACGCGACCAAGACATGGTAACCTATGTGGAGGGGATTGTGCGCTCCCGAAGTATCAGGTATCAGGCCCTTTAGGTTAAGAACAGGGAAAATCAAGATGAAAATAGAACATCATTGGTTGAACTTTTCCACTACTTTAAATTTCGAAACGCCTTTAAACCGAAATAATGAAAAGACGCGCGGAAGGAAAATCAGTCAGAGTGAGTTCCAGTTAAGTCAGTTGCAGTCAGAGTCAGAGTTGTTTAGAGTCAGTTAAAGATTTGAGTTCCAGTAATTGTTTTGAAAGTACCGAGACCAGAATAAGAAAGAGACCGAAAATAAATAAATTCGAGACAAGAAGAAAAGATTTAAATAGTAGAAAAATTAAAGTTAATAAAGAAAATAATGAGAGCTTGAAGTTGAAATTGAAAAGTATTAAGTAAAAGAAGAATTAAGAATTGCTGAAGATATTCCGAGGAACTGCAAGGTCAACGAAGGTTTCTACCCTTTTCGACTGACCGATTTCGTTCTGCCGTCTTCATCATTAACAAATTGTAAGGCCAATTGTTTTATTTGTAATATTCATAATTGTTTTCTAAAATGTAGACTCTTCAAGTCAAGTAAAATCCAACACGACGTTTCCACTTTTATTTGCACTCCTCAATCAAAGATCCCCATCCAGTCTATTGGCCGAAAGGCTAGGGCAAAAAGGGAACGATAATGTGCAAGGTTTTTAAACCTTCAGTGCGTTTCGACGTTACAGTAGCATGGATAGTGCTACGTAAGCATCTATTAATTTTTTTCGCTGCATTAAATAGGCATAAACAGTAATGATAATACTCGCATCAACACCTACAATAATTTGTACAAATGTGCAGAAATGAAAAAGAATTTAAAAATAGAGATACATTTCGACTGAATAAATGCGATAAAAAATTTATATAAGTGGCGATAACTCTGCCACAATACAATGCATTTCAACGATATGGCAATATCTCAGCCATGCTGATAAGTTTGTGTTCTTACAAATCGAATGTCATTATGGAATTAGTATGTCGATAACGTTGCTGTAATACAATCAATTGCAGCAATGTGGCGATATCTCAGCCATGCACATGAATTCATCATTAAGTAAATAATTTGACTAAACATCTTCCATACACGAATCACTATTAGTGGCGAAAATTCAGCCATATGTATGATCAACCTGCGTTGGAGAAATTACTCGATTTATGATACTGTTACTTAATAATCAACACTTTACGCTGTATTTTCTGTATTTGCAGCTTTTACAGCATTTGCTTTCAACAGAACTCTTTGTTGGAAATGTTTATCCGATAAACGATTCCATTTCGGCAAGTTCATCATCGTTGCGAAACTAAACAAACGTTCAACAGGTGGGGAAGATGGTAAAGGCGTGTTGAATTTTAAGAATAATTTTCTTATAATCGGATATTCCTTTTGTAACATAGTGCAAAGGTCAAATTTGACAACGTGGTAGAACGCTGAGCGTTATCGTGAGACCACGCTTGGCCCCCAGTCGTTAACCGCCTTCTGTCCGCGCAGACATTATATTCGACTGCTGTTCTTTCTCCCACGTTCTACTACATTATATTGGCGATGAGAATAAAAAGAAAAAAGCGCGAGTGATACGGAATCACAGGAAAAAAGTGGAAAAAAAGGAAAGAGCGAAACATCAAACAGAAGAAAACGAGTCTCAATCGAGAAACATGGGGTCAAAGAAAGAATTGGACAGAAGGCAGCAGTATCTCGAGGCAGGACAGGCGGTATCGGAAAGTTTTAAGGAAAAACTTTTGGAGCAGCAAAAATTCCTTCAAGCCCAGCAGAAGGACCAAACGAGAAGAAAAGAGCAATTCAACGCAGACCGGCAACAGTTCGAAGCATCAAGGTCGAGCGTTCGAACCACAACAATAACACCGAGCGAACGAAAAAAAATTCCCCAGACAACAAGAAGCCAACGAAAGAGCGGTCAAGACGACAACCAGCAACGAGATCTTCAACCAATGGAGCCAAGGAGACTAGGTCACGATTATAAAATGTGCAAGTATAAAGAATATCGGTGCAAAATTTGTAAAAAGGTAGGCCATTTGGCTAAAATATGTCGCGAAAACGCCCAGTGAAATAACAATTTCATTGGTGTCGAGTCTGAAGAATCGTTTGAAATATCCGATATGTTGAATCTCGCTACTAATGATATCAAGACTTAGTCTAATGATACTAATGATAGCAATGTACACTACTTAGTCGAGCTAATTGTTCAAAAAGGAAAATTAAGTTTGAAATAGATTCTGGGGCGTGCAGATCAGTAATTCCTGAGATCGTTTATAAACAATTTCTTAATCACTGCGCCTTAAAAAAATCTTCAGCTCGTTTAAGAATGTACGATGGTACAATTTTAGATCCGCTTGGTCAGATATACGTCAACATTAGCAATAATAAATATAAGGTGCAAAGTGAGTTGATTGTAGTGAAAGAAGGCTGTAGACCATTATTGGACAGAGATTTAATGAAACCATTGGGCTTCTATATCACGTCAATAAATTGTATCTCGACCGATTCGGAAGTTAAAAAAATGATAACACAATATACCGAACTTTTTGATGGAAAATTAGGAAAATATAAATATAAAAAAATCAAGATTAAACTGCAACAAGAAATAGCGCCAAAATTCTTCGAACCGAAACCAGTATCTCCAGTAAACCAGGCTCGAAAAGAATGGTGTAATATCAGTGAAAAGCGTGAATGCGTGAGGTACTCCTCTAGTGCCAGTACTGAAACCAGACAGTGCGTTTCGTACAAGTGTGCGCTGATTATAAATTGACGATAAACCAGCATATCGAGGACATTAGATATCCGTTTCCCCGAATCGAGGAGATTTTCGCCGCATTAAGCGGCGGGGAAAAATTCACGAAATTGGATATGTCCTCGGCATATAATCAGATCGAAATTACGGAAGATTCGAAGGAAATTTTGGCATGGAGCACACACCGAGGAATTTATGTATTAAATAGATTGCCATTTGGTATTAAATCAGCGTGCGCGATTTTCCAAAAAACGATTGAAAAAATATTGCGAGGCGGATCTATGGCGGATATCGTTGCTACTGGATCAAATATGAAAAACATAGAGGGTTTAAGACTATAGAAACAAGAAGTTCGACGAGATATATATAAAAAAAACAGTGCTAAGAGACGTACAAAACTTCCATGCACCTCGAGATTAATAAAAAATCCAGAAACAAGCAGAAAAACAAAACGAACAATAGAATCAAAAAATACGACATACTCAACCATGCCGTCGAAAAACGCAACGAAGCAACCTGCAACTCAAAAAACCTTGAGTAGATCGATCATGAAACATTTACAGAAGAAGAGCCCGATATCTACGAGATCTGAGAATGATTCGATCAACAACGATAAAGGTGAACAAAACAACCTCGACGAAGACGCATCGACAGGACTCGGCGATATATTTCGAGCGATCGAACGTCTCACAATGGAAATCAAAGAGACTAGTCGAGACAATAAGGAAATAAAAAGTGCCTTTGATGCAATACAAGTTAGGGACGAAATATACCAACAAAAACTTATCAAACTGGAAGTTGAAAATGAGAATCTAAAAAACAGAATTGCCTCACTAGAGAAAAAGAACAATATGTGCGATCGAGAAAAAGTAAAATGCAACATCGTAATCAGAGGGTTACCCACAAACGAAGCTGAATATGAAAAAGATGTACAAGAACTCCTCGTTAAAAAACTTGGGCTGAAAATCAAAGATATAGAAATAAGACCAATCAAACAGAGATACCCTATAAATGGCCGTATAATCGTCAAGTTTCAAAACATCCAAGAGAAAAAGGAAGTCATGGAGATGTGGGAGAAGCTCGCTGGGGCACGAATATCGATCAATCACGACTCCACATTCGAGGAACGCGAAATACAAAGGAAAATCGAGCAAATCGCCAAAAACGAACAACGAAGAAGCAATCAAACTAAAATCAGCTTCAAGAAGCTATGGGTCAATGGAGTTTTACACATATGGAGCAACGTAGAAGGAACTCTCTTGACTTTTCAAGATGAACAACAAGAGCGAACACCGAACCATTAATACGAATAACCGCATAAACGACAAAGGCAGCGTAAATATACCGTAAGATAAGGAAATTTGCACAGGTAACCGTAATAAAGGCAATATTTTTATAAACGAGGTAACTAAGTCCTCCGATACAAATCTATCAGATATCACCGAAAACATAGATAAATCAATTTCGTTGATTCGTATGCGATTGATAATGATGTATGGGCAGAAATTCTGATACCATGCTTGGGTGAAACATGGCGTGTTGATGATAAAATATCTCCACCGCATACAATGGCTATGTTTCATGTAATTGTGAGCAAAGCATGTAAAGACGCGACGAGGGCAGAGCCAGCGGAGGTCTTTGCATGCTAGTCAACAATAACCGTGTAACACGATACTCTGTATACTAGAGGCAAACGATATGTGGATAACAGCCAAGCTAAAAATATGCGGGGCAATAGTGGTAATAATGAGCGTATCCATTTATTATAAAAAATTTTCATCGCGAAGCGCTACTTGTTTTTTTTTTGCGTTCTCCTTCAATACAATCAACGCGTGCTGCCCAGTGCTGCCTAGTTTGGGCCCTCACTCTCATGCACACACACACGCACACCACTACGCGAACCGTTTAAAAACTCAAGGAGCTATAGAATACACATACGAAAATATATTCTTGGAAGTTTTATTTATTTATCACCATTTTTATGAAGCTGATGTTCCTCCTTAACTTCTTGTTTGACAACTAAAAGCCCATTTTCCTGTATAGTATCCGTGACAGGTCTCTGATGTCTTCAACATTGTTTTTTTAATTAAGTGGCGTCGAGGCCCTACCGTGTTTCTAGATAATATATTTTTTTATACAATTTACACCACGTAACCTTGTAAAATTAGTTATAATAGGGGTCAACGAATTTTCATTGATTTTTCATTGGTTCATACAGCTGTATGGTACGCCATTGTATTTATTAATAACCTCATGACAATTTCTTCCATTTCAATTGTGCTTTGCAGAAACGAATTATTAGTATGTTCCAGCATAATAAAAATTCAGTGAATTAAAATTACGTTTCAGCAAAATAAGAATTCGAAATTTTTTAGGAACCAATTTCTATTATGTACATAACAGAAAATTTGAATTATCATTATGTACATGAAAAAAATTGTATCATGTAATCATTTTTTAATATGTACATAATGAAAATAACGATTCAGAATTTCTGTTACGTACATAATAGAAGTTGGTTGCTTAAAAATTCCGAACTCTTATTATGCACAAACATAATAATCATTCGTTTCTGCATAACTCAAATAAAATGGAAGAAGTTTTCATGAGGTTTTAACAAATACAATAGCGTGCCATACCGTGTGATGGCACGGTGATGGCAAGATTTGATCGTTGACAAGTGTTTCTGTAGTATTTTTAATTAACTATCTGTTATTAACTATCTTTAATTAGCTATCTGAAACCTCAAATGCCACGAATTGTCTTTTCCAGGAAAAATAATTATCAACCAAATACCTTGAATATTTCCCCCCTTTAGGTCCTTTCATCTCGAGCGTATATCGACATTACATTGAATTTACCAATAAGTGTGTTTGTTTTTCCGTTTAAAAACGTTTTAACCTCAAAATTTGATGAGAGCATGTGAACTTGTCTGTCTCAAGAAAAGCAAATGATTCATGTAAATTGAAAAATAAATTGCTTACACACTATCATTTTACCTTCGATAATGCAGCGATTCCCCTCTTTTGTTATTTACGTCGACGACAGAAAATACATAACGAAGAGCCCAGAGCGCATGGAAAAATACTAACTTTTCCAGGTACACCCTTTCCGGCACAGACAAATTAGGACTATTTCAGATAGACGGAGCGCAGCGTAGAGCATGCGCGCGCATCCTCGAGCATTTCATGCATATGAACAGGACCAAACAGGACGTATACCGATACCGAGTCGGGCAGAGGGCAGACGCGTCCAGCCCCAGCCACATGAAGAAGGGAAGCGCGAAGGTTTACGCAGATGCCTGCAGGCGCGCTGGAATACGCGCGAATGCTCGCGGGTGCGCTAGAATGCGCAGGAATGCGCCTGTCCAAGTGCGCTTTCATCCACGTCGCTGCGCTCCGTCAGGTCTGAATTAGTCCTTCGCGAGGGAGCACGGTAGAAATGAATTATATTTTCCTTATAAGATAATACATACAATATAAATTATAAAATAAATCAAATGCATAGAATTTATCAATAATTCATTCAAACAAATTCATTTTCGTTGATTTATTAATTCTTTTCAACAATATGATCGAATCCGTAGGAAGAAAGCCCGGAGGACATCAAAAAACGAGAAGATTATCTAAAAGCTCGGCGCGACAAGCTCGTTACCCTGAAAAAACAAGCTCGCAGACAGAGACTCGAGATGACAAAAGCTCGGCCGGGTTCAGCAAAAAGTGCCGCTGAAGCAAGTATTCACGGTACCCACGATTATGGAACTTCATCAGTATCTGAACCAGCAATTATTCAAGTACGAAAAGCTCTAGCAGCGCGCTTAAAAGCTGAAGTCGTTCATCTATAAATTAAGAAAAAAAACTTTTTCCCTGATTGCAGTTGAAATTTAATTATATTTATCCAAAGAAATGCATACATAAGTATTGAAATTAAGAAAATCAAACGCCAAGTAAATTATGCGGATTTATGTGGAATTACATTAGGCATTTCAGAATATCTTAAATATTCGGAATTTTTAGATCTTCTTCAAGAGGCTGCATCTTACTGACAAATAGTTGTAGAAAGAGGTGAATGAAAAAGCAAATTGAAGTTTCAAGTTTTTAGACCCGAAGCCAATATATTTTTCCACTAAGAAAAAATTTCGTTCAAAAAACAATGGTCACGGTTTGTAAAAAATGTTTCGATGTTTCCAAAACCCATCACTCAAAACTCAAAACTGTCATTTTTGCTTTGAACAAGGAAAACCCTACGGAAAATCGTCGTGCCAAGGTCACCAACAACTGGCATTGAAGAAGATGAAAAATGCTAAAAAAGCTACTAAGTGAAATTACTGATAAAAATTTATTGAAAAAGATATTTGGAAAAATTTGGGAACTCTCTTCTTTGTTGGATTTCTTACGGGTATTTGAAAATCGTTGACGATGAAAATACTTTGACTTTGGATCGGAATACTAGAAATTTCAAGCTTCAATGATTGATTCTATGTTTTCTTACTGTGGAATTTTAGTGGAAGAAAATGTAAATTTTGTTTTTGTTTCAATTCAACGAACAGAAGTTAATATTATTCTTAGATCACCAATTGACACTAAATATTTGTTATGGCAATACAATCTCTGGTCTTAATTTCCACCTCATAATCGAGTATAATATGTATCACACTAGGTCTTGCAATGTAGCAGCGCATCGAAAATAAATGATACCCAAATAAATGGTATAAATGATATACTGCCGTTTTTTCTTCTTTTGCGAAAAACGATCGAAATTTTAATTTGATTGAATTAAATACTTTTCTCACTTCTACAATAAACTTTCATTCGCACAACACTCAATTATATCACTCTGAATACCTTTTGGCTGCAAGAAAGGAAAAGTTCTCCCATGCATTCACATTTACAGATCAAAGAAAGAAAAACAAAAGAAAACGAATGATAATTTCTCGTTACACGAACATTTTTATTTTCAATTTGAATTACAGTAAAAAAAATACCTATAACTCCATTTGTCAGCATTACATTCGAAGCAAATAATCGAATGAGATATAATGTCGGGAAAAAACATAATTACACCAAGAAATGTATTTATTGGTTCTTTTAGATGTTTGCACATGGGGTATTTAACCGCAAGCTGACTACAGTAACACCTTACATCTTCTGATTTGAATAAAAGATTTATACATTGTAAGTCTTATTGAGTGGAGCGTTTACGATATTTAGAATTTTTTTGGTCTAACCAATCACAAAATATGCCGTTGTTCCAAAATTCGATAATTTTTTTAAACTGTTTACAAATAGTTATTGAACGGCCTTTCTTATATTGATTTTTGTAGTGTACTTTTCGAAAAAATTGGGATAACCTTATTTGATAATTGCCCTCCGAGTATTCTTTCACAACAAAAAAAAACCGATGATTTAGCAAAGTTCATCATTTTTAATTCGTTTCCAGAAATTCTCGAAGAACCTTTGTCATATTTAACGTTTGTTTAAACAGGTCCCATTGTGGTAATATTTCTTAAATAAATATATTTTTTGTATCCATTCCAGACAATAAAAAGATTAAACAGTGGGACAAAAATGTAAGGTACAAAAGTTGACCATTTAGCGTGAAATGCCCCACATACATATTAAAGTGATCTTTGAATTCTTGTACTTTTCACCGACACCATTTTTACTTGCAGAGTTACCAACACTATTTCCATCTCTGATCTTCCATATATCAATTTAGGTCTGAATTTTGTGGAGGAAAACGAATGGGTCCTTCAGTATTATGTATATAATATAGGCAATTCCACCGTTTGTCGCGTACCCATCCACCACCCAAAATTTGATTTGCTTGTCGTGCTTACATGTTGTTTTACGCGGTTTTGGGTATGATTGTTTTTGAAACAATAGTCATGCTAATTTTTCAGTAATAATTATTGCATATTTTCGAAATTAAAAATTTCGTTCGGGTTCTTAAGAGTTCGATTGAAAGATCTTGATCATTAAATCACCCGCACATTCTTTTCTTCATTTCGACGCGGTATTTTTGTTTGAAACTACGTCTTACCAGAAATGACATGTGAATGTGAACGTAAAATGAAAATGCGAGCATGACATTTTCATTTCATACCTGCATTTGTAATTAATAATTTCTGAAAAACGAATTCTCAATGATTTTGTTTTCACCAAAAATCAACGGAAGTGCGTAGAAAACTACGAGATGTACACGTGACCTCTATACCACCTTCTTTCCGTCAAGGTAATCATGACAAGATTAAGAACAAAAAACACGATAGGACGTTTTTTCAAAATTTGAAACTTTTTGCAAAGGCAAATATTTTTTCATTTCATTTCCAAGTCGTGAATAGGCCGAAAAAAAATGTGACAAGGTTTGTTTTTAGTTTCGAAAACATTTGATAGACGAGTCCTCAACAAGTAGCGGATATCAAAAGCTATTGTTTTATGAATAATTTTCGATGCCAGATGGCTAAACGAAGAATGGTGGAATTGGCCGAATCTATGTACCGCGTGGATAAGCACATAGTATCCGTTTTTCTTGATATTCCGAATTGCGTTCAATATTTCCTTCGACTCTTCAAATATATATTCATGCCGATGTAACGGCTTTTGAGTGATCGCTTCGGTACGGATGCTGCGTTAAAAAACAATGCAATTGCAGATTTTTATGAAATTTCTCTAATAGAACATTTTTCCGAGAAAAATCCCTGCATTGAATAACAAATCCTGAATTTTTTGGAGGAATGGACTTCTATTATGTTGGAATATGAAACTAGTTGAAAAATTAATTAGTCATTTTGTTCAACGAGACTTTTCTAAGGACGTTCTGGAGGTACATTTCCACCAAAACTGGAATAGAATGTGACGTTTGTGTACTTACCGGTAATGTAAAAATCTGAAAACAATTAGTCATCAAACACAACTCAGCACACTGAGTTCAGATAGTAATTGTATCGAAAAATGATTAACAAATTAGTAAAAAAAATTACTGTAGGAATATTTAGAGAACTTATTGTTTTCTGATGTGAAACAAATTTGCTTATTTTTCCAAGTACACCAAACTTTTCTCGAAATTTTCCCGTAGTTGTGGAATTTCTTTTATAATTCTTCAATATTCATTGAAACGTTACAAATTATTAACACCGACCAAATCGCTGAGCGGGATGTTATTTTTCTGGAGCCTGGTGATTCCTGCGAGGACCACTAGGCTCTGTCGAAAGGGCGGACTGTATCGGCACGCGTTTACTGCAGTTTCTCCATGCCCAATAAAGTCTAAAATTAATAACAAGTTGAAATTTTTTTTTTCGAAAATATGCAATAATTATTACTGAAAAATTAGCATGACTATCGTTTTAAAAACTATCACCCTAAACCACATAAAACAACATGTATGCACAAGCAAATCATATTTTGGATGGTGGATGGGTACGTAACAAATCGTGCCCCATGTGCAAATGGGATACAGTAAAGCAAGGTAAGACAACTGCAGACGCTTATTACAGGCGGTTAGGAGATAGGAGAAATGGAAGATGGTAATACGGAGTAAAGGAACAAAAGAAAACGGGGGGGGGGGGGGCGAACAAACCCATCGGGTATACAAGAATAATATTTCAAAAAATATATAAATTATTGATAATTCTGGTATACACAGGTTCTTCATTACGCGCAAAAATGTTCTATTCCGTTGACTAAACGGCTTCGTTTACACGATGTTCAAGTATTTTAGATAAACGGGATTTCGAAACGATGAAAAAGTTCATGTGCATTCAGAAAAATAAATGAAATAATTTGACATGAAAAGAACATAAGTTCTTAAACATTTTTTCAAAGTAATTTTTTGCTTCATTAATTTGTCAACAACCTTCGATACTATTATTATCTGAAATCACTGTACCTGGTATCTTCTCTACAACTAATTTTTCTCTGATTTTTATGTGATTTATAAGTATGCGGTATTTACATTCTAATTCGATTATGTTGAAATTGTACCCCCCGAACATCCTTGAGGCATATTAAAAAGTAAAATCGATTATTAAGATTAACCTCTTGAGATGCAATGCTATTAATGAATATTTTATTATATTTCAGTCAATAATTATAGAAATAAGAATGCATCGATATTGGGTATTAAAAGTGTTACAAAAAACGTAGTGCTATTGTTTGTGTGTAACGGGAACGATCATTCGTTTTAACGCCTAATACAGTTTGTACGATTATTCCAATCGAATTTATTACACTCGATGCGCGCTCAACCTTTTTTTATCCTCATTTTATCGCGTAAGTAAAATTCATATTTATTTAATTTTCCTCTTTCACATTTTCATTCGTTACTTACATTCATCACGCAATTTTCATTTCGTTAGCGTTAATAGTAAAGATTTCTGTCATTTCTCTCTCATTACCGGATAACGTGTAAATATAATGAAACACATAAAGGTCATGATGGATTAGGGACAACATTATGCATTAACATGACAACTAATCAGCTAATTAATTGATAGCCTTTGTTACACTTTTCGTAACCGCATACCGAGTTGCACTTTTTCATTTTTTATTGTTTGATGTTGATGATTTTATATGTACAATTTCGCTTTAATCTTCTATGATTTTTTATTCAATATTCTTCAGTATTTATTTTATTTTCTTCTGTCACGGTCAGCATTTATATTGATATATATTCATACATATTAAATGCATTTCGGATATCAAATTTTTCTCAGATGTTCTTAAAAATATGAATGCCATTACAAATCTGTACATTTACCTTACGTCAGTTTTTTTTGCTTGTATCATTTTCTTCCTTGTATTAGAACACCGAATGTTTCATGTGAAGAAGGAAAATAAGGTAGAAATTTAAAATGAAGGTAAAAATTAAAAATGATCGAAGACGAAAGATTTATGAATACACATCGTAAAATGAATATTTCCCTTAACTCCAAGAGACGAACGTGACAACTGTTATGACGCAGAATTAGAAGGTGCAATTATCGATCACGTTTTTTTTTGTTTTTCTACCCCGAAAATAACATTATCATATAAGAGATACGATGTATAAATATGAAAAATGTTTACGTCGATTATTCCATATTCCAAGTCTGCAAATTGGACCGCTACGAACAGCTGCCACGTTCATCCCTGGAAATTTCATCACTCTGTAAACATTTTACTCATGGGTGACAAAATTATTCGAATATCGCGATGGTAGTGTATTGTTTTTCTTGTTATGCTGACCGTGAGATTAATCTTCCTTTCTCTTTTTCTTTAATAACGTTAAACACGTCGTAAACCTTTTTGAGGATTCATCTTGTTTCTTCGACCATGCCCCATCGATTGTTTCGTTATTTTGCGGATTTTGAAGTGCGACGAGAAAAAAAAGAGAGAGAAATGTCGCGCATTGTGGAAAAAATAATAACATAATACTCAAAAAATAATCGTAATATAGTCAAGACCATCGAGAATTTTTATTCGTTGTCCTCGTGATCTTGACGATGCTGCGCGTCTGCTACTTCATGAAGCAGATATATATCATTTCCGTCCCATTTCCCCTTCAATCGACGAATCGCTCAAATCGGTAAGGACTCTACCGATTTCTCAAATGTTTACTGCTTTTGTTCGACTTCTCGAAGCTGAATGGTCACCTTATTACAGACAGGACGATAAAAAGAAAATACCCAATTTTACAGTAAATTTTTTCGCGCTTCGGAAAAGTCACGATGATTTGACACGTTATTGCAAATAGCAATTATGCGACGGAGATATTAATGGCCCATGAAAAAAAATTCGGCCATCGATTCTAGTCTAGTATCTTTTCTGAGTGGCAACTTCTTTTTTGACGAAGTTCGGGGCCAACGAGCTCATACACGTTTATAAGATACGTACAACATCTCTCTATTTCAACATTTTAATTCGTTATTTATATATATTTATATACTTCTTAGGGTTATGTTTATTTCTATCTTTTTTTTTGCATTTCCTTTTTATTAAAAATTTGTTGTATTCATTGTTTCGTGCGACGGTCTTTTACGTTTCATTCGGCGTTAGGGACCTTTCCGAACCACTGGAATAAACTACAGTTTTTTCTTCAAATTTACTATCTCTTTACACAACATAGTTGTACAATAGCGTGTAAATTCCTTATTTAACTTATTAAGAAAGTTCAAAGTTCCTTGTGTTCTTTTTTCTTTTCCGTTTTAGAAATTCCATTATTATTTGTTAACTCGATTACGTTCGCGCGTCTCTCTCCGTTATCCCTCGTTCTGTTTTTTGGGTTGATGTTTCCTTTTTGTCTAGGTTTTTTGTTCTTTTTTTTCTTAATGTACACCGTTTAGCACAGTCACGGGTGCAAACGTCCACCACAAATTACAAATCTTTATTTTCGTTTCCGTATTGTTTTTGGTTTTTTTATTTTCCTGTCTTTATTTGAGAAAAAAAACGACCTCCAACTTGAAACTAACCTCTCGCGAATTGACCGAGCATATTATTTTTCTCTTTAGTATTTTTTTAAAATAATTCCTTCTGAAGTTTGCTCGTTTCATATTAAGTTTTTTCATAGATTGAGGTGTTTCAAAATTTTTATTTGTTTTTTCTCCCGTCATTCCAGTTTATTATAACGGAATTAAAACAATCTTGGATCAATTCGAGGTTGTCTTATTGGAGGTATAATGGTAACGGCGATCGATAAACACAGCACACGTGCTGCTGCCATGTGACTCGTCTACTATGACAGCCGTTGCCTTTTCGGCGAAGGACTCAACTCTGAGTCTTCCTCCTCCTCGTCAGAGTCACCGTCGTAATCCACCAAACCCTAAGTTGAATACAAAATTGAACTTATTCATTGCCTTCAGATATTCCGGGCTATGGAAAAGGAATATTGAGAAGTAAAAAAAATATATTGAATCATTTTTTAAACATGCCAGACAAATTAAATGTGATGAAAAACACTTCAAATTAATGACGGTATGCGTACGGAAAAAATGAACGCGCCTGTTGGGGCGTAGATGGAGCGTATTTTATTAATCTCAAATTTGATATTTCTAATTTATCTGGCACGTCAAAAACTGTCCGAATATGATTATGTATATGCAAAGTGTTAATTCTCAGGTGGAAACATTTTTTGATCGGTTTCCAGTGAAGATACTCGGACGGATTGGGGCTGTAAAAAAACATGAACATATCGAAAAAAAAAAATAAAAGATGCATGATGATTTTATAAAAAAGACGCGGACTGCGTTCTGAACACGGAATCACGTTGGAAGTGTTTTTGTGAGCCTCGCAGCAAGCAGAATAAATCATACCAAAAATGCACAGTTCGGAGACAATTCCAATTCGAGATTAGATGAGGTAAAAATCAAATCTCAAAAATCAAGCGCTCGCGCGCTTATTTGAGGTTTTTGATGCAATTACTTTCGAAAGAACGTTGACCTTTTTCTGGAAAAAGTGGCACGACCTTCCGATGTGGCGAGCGGAGGTTGAGCAACCTTTTTTACAGTGGTTTTTTTTAACAACTTTATGGACTTTTGAAAATCATTGGACAATGCGTTGTATTTCAGGATGAGATTAGTCATAGCAGGGACTTCCGATTACCGACAGGAGTTGAACAGGCACACGTAATTTCAGTTGCGACTCATCTAAAATGAGAGAAACCATGACATCGACCGAACAGAGCTGTCACACTGGGCAATATTAATTTTGTATACGTCAAGTTGAAATGATAAAAACATTATTCGTGAAACGTCAGATTATTGAACTCTGTAAGGCCATTCGTTCCATCCCAGCGTTCTGCTCGTTTAATTGTGCATGAATTCGGAAAGTTGTATTTTTCAACTCTGAGTTTGTCTGGAACTATTCTCGGGTGCATTTTTCTTGCAGAGTCGAGAATCCGGTATTCAGAGCACAATCAATTATCTTCCCATAAAATCGAAATACATCTTTCACCTTGTTATCCAATATCATCACTTGTTTGTTGCAGAACCTATTATATCTTAGTAAACACTGTAATTAATCAAAGTTTTAATATATTTCTGTTCATAAACGCCCCCAATTCGTCGATTTCCTTCACGGGTAGTCAAATAAAAATGTGATAATTGTAGATTTATATGTTCATGAATAATATAAATAACTATAGTTTTAACACATCAAAGTGCATTATTTCGAGACTTTTTACAAAACTTGATGAAGAATTTCCATCGATTAGATGTCATTCATTACGAAATGGTGCAGCAACGTATGTCAAGAAAAAAAATCTACCCGTGTTTTTGCGAAAAAAACGCGAAGAAAATCACGACTTTGGAAGGTTTTTTATAAAAATCATATGAATTGATGAAATTGATGAATTTCAGCCTCCCCGATTGCTGATCACTATTGGTGATACGTACTATATAAGAGGATCTTTGAAAACATTTTTAATCGATATTTTTCGGGAAAGGCGCGATTCGGAATGTTTATCGAAGTTTTGTTACGATAAATTTAGCGAGAAATATTTAGCAACAGAAATTGAAAAAACTGCATTTTGTTTTTGTAAATGAAATGAGCTGTGATAGTTTAGTCACAAATTATATCGAAAAAATAAACATGATATTAACTATGCATTTTTCACATTCATTCAGATAAAAATATTAAAACATAAAAATAGAGGAATTGTACTTGTCTTGCCCGTACCTTTTTGAAAATACTCGTGCCGGTTTTTTCAACAAGTCCATCGGTCGAACTGGCTATTATCCCGGTAGGCACAGATGTTTCATTGACCGTCGGTGTGCTATTGTTTATTTGCATTTGTTGCGTCGCTGAATTATTATTAGCTGTATTATTGTTTAAGACAGTTTGCTGTTGCCCTTTAGGATCCGACGGTATTGGATTTGGTGCTGGATTTGGGGATGGTGGTTGTTTTTTAGCCGAGGCAGGTGGTACGAGATCAGCCGCAGCAGCTGGTACAACCGCCTCGCCTTCGTCAAAATCTTCTTCCTCGTTGAACCACATTTCCTCGTCTTCGTCAAGTTGTCTTTGATCCCGTCGATATCGACTGTTTCTTAATATCGAGGGCACACTGTTTAACGAAATAATCAATTTCATAAATGAAACTGCGATATTGAAGCGTGAATCAAGAACGAATACATAAATTTAGCAAGTCACATTGCCTCCAATGTTTTTTTCTTATATTATGGATGTCCCGCTTTGCAAATTACAAGAATATTGCGCAATGTACGTAGAGTGTTCTGTATCTGGGTTTAAAATTTTTTTGTATAGCCTACAAATAAATATCGATCTGAAATATAAGCACTATCGATTATGTACTTACAGTACTGATCAAAATAAAGTAAGCACCTGAAAAAATGGGTATTTTAGAGTATTTGCAAAAAAGTACGTTCACAAAACAATAGACATTTAGAAAAATGTTTTGTTTACAGATGAAAGTAAATTTGGCCTTCTTCGTTATCAAAAACGGTCATTAGTATAGTTGAGACAAGGCGAAAAATTTTTGAAAAAAAAATCTTCAGAAGATAGTACAATAGAGTGATGGTAGTTTCACGGTTTTGTAGTGTTTCATGATCAGATCATGATTAGAAAATGCGGCAAGATTTGACGAGATTATGATCGCGGATATGTACGCTCATTCACATCCTGCCAGAAAAATCCTTGGTAGAAGTTGGGCTCGAAAATGACTCGGTTTTTCAAGAAGAAAAGGGCCTAAAGCTCACCGTGCGCAAAATTACAAAGTTTTTATCTATACTTGCTATATAAAAGTGCTCAATTGCATTTGTGGTCTATTTTGTACAGAAAATGTAATAAAAGTAACATATCGACGAAAACCACGTTATTCCGGTTAATACAGAAAGCGTGGGAGAACATCGACGTACTACTTTTAAAGACCCACATCGAGAGTGTGCCTCGGCGGTTGCAAGCTGTTATTAAAGCAATAGAGGTAAGCGCAAACATTGACCATGATTTGCTTTTACATAAAAATCTTTAAAATGCCAGTTTTCATATTTGTATCAGGTGCGTACTTTTTTTGCCCAAACATCAATACAAAATAAATTAGACAAATGTGTGAATCTACTACTGAGATATAAATGCAGACATTATTTTCTACAACTCGCTGCCATATATATTTTCAGCAAGATATTCGAAAAAAGTAACATTTTTGGCAATGCGGTCTTTATTTTGATCATTACATTGTGTATGTACGATTAATATGTACTTGTAATGTCAATTAAAATTTCACACAGTAAACACCTTCCCCCCAATAAAATAATAGCGAATAGTTGACGAATGTATTTTGTATGAATTGAGGATGCAAACAATTGATTGTTTGAAGAAAACCGAAATGAGATTGAAATGAGATTGAAATGAGATTGAAATGAGATTGAATGAGAATAGAAACTTGGATGGCATTTAAAACATCGATTAACCGATTAATATTCGATTCGATGCAAACATACCTCTCCAAGCTCAGAGTAGCTCTATCACGATCCTTAAGTTTATCTTGATGCTGTTCGTACCTCAATTTTAACGCCTTAAATGTTTGAACATAATCAATAGCCTCCAACTCCTTTGAGAAATTTTCCACAACGTGCGAACACAACGATTTAATATCCTCCTGTGAACAAAGAAGCAAGATGAAGTTACTTTTGAAAAGATGAAAACATCGTAAAGGACAATAATGATTACAAATCGTCTTACCAATTTTATAAATTCGAACATTTCGAGAATCGCCGAATCCAAAAGATTGTATCGGCCATTGTTACGTACGAAAGCGTCGAAAACGGGTGCAAATAAATTTCCTTTTATAATGTATCTATGATAAAATTCATCTTTAAGTGCAATGATTTTTCTCATAAACCTTAGTGCGCATAGTACGAGAAAAGTATGTGTCGACTTCATGAGTATAAGTATTCTTCTAAGTAGATCCTTGTTCAAAATGCAATTTTTAATTTGGTACATGTGATGCTCAACGCAGAATGACAAAAGTTCCAGTATAAGCCCCAACAATTGTACAGTTCGATAATCCTCTCGCGATGGTTTATCGCCGACTGTATTATCCAATAACGGTTGAATAAGTGTTACAATGCTGTTTTTGTAAAAGTAATTGAGGAAATCGGTCTTTTCAGATTTATTGGCAGATGCGAGCATATTTTCTGGATCCAACAAGAGCCTTAGTACACCGGCCAATTGCACAGCACCTCCTAATTCAGGATCCGTATCACCGACCAATTGTGCAACAACGACATTTATCAACATTTGTTCCTGTTCCGTATTATTTATTTGTTGTAACGTATAATCACGTACAACACTCGGCGAGTATTCAACGATGTACGTTAGTATATCTATACTAGCGGTTTTAGTTTGTGCGTCGTTGATTGCCAATGTTATTTCAAGAGCTGGTAATATGCCGAGTGCCGTCAATGTACGATAAAACGCTTCTTTTCCTTGCGGTTGAAGATTTTGTGAAAAATTACAAAATTCTTTGAGGAACAGTACCAAATCGCGTCTTTTTCCAACCGATGTTGCTTCGTCCGTTAATTGACGAAATAATTCCGTAAGAAATCTCTCGTCATCTTGTATGAGCGTGACTATTTCAACTTTGTTGAAAAATATAAAACTGCTCAGAGTACTAAGCATATTATCCTCGAATACACTTGGCGTGGGTAAAACAACGTCCTGTATGTATTGTACACGATACGTTTGATGTATTTTAGCTAATAATTCGGCATTTGTTATTGGTATAGCCTGTTTGAATCTTGCTAATTGACGAAGATATTCACGATGTCTTTTTGGTTGCGGCAGCGATGGCTCGTATTCTAAACAACCGACGACATCGAATATCGTATCATCGCTAAACATTACCTCAAAAAGCGCATTCTTGTTCAGTAAGAAAATATTTTTAAATATATCATAAAGGTGATGCAATCCTTCTGTATTTTCGAGATCCTCGCACGTGTGGAAAAGATTCAATAGTTTTCTTATATAACCTTCAGTCTCCAGTGCCATTGCCAATTTCTCTTTTCTCATTGGTGATGATAAACAATGACCTATTAGCTCATTTATGTCATCCAGACGACCAAGCTCACATGGTGGTAACTCAATAGGTGGTGCCGAATCCGACATGTCATCAAATCTTTCATCTTCCGATTCTTCGACTATATCCTGTGTTATTTCGACCGATGGATCTTTACCTTGTACCTGACATATTTTTTCCCATATCTCATCACAACCGGCTTTCTCTTGAAAACTTAATGCAAGATCGAAATTGTCGCCCTCTGACCATACTATCAAGGTGTCCTGAAACAAAAGTGACTAGGTATGTCAAAAACCCTTGAAATGTTTCATGGTAGACGTTAGAAAAAACAAGTCCAAACGCACCAAATTTTCATGTTAGTCATTAATTTTACTATGCAATTTTTCCTGTACCTGTTTTTGAGTTATTAAACCCACATAGATCATTATTTTTTGTATTTAATTCCAGAAATATATGTAATTAGTTTATCAAGAATTAAGTATTTTGCGTTAAAATGAAAAACCAATAAAGCTGAAAAAAGTTTTACCTGCTGCTTTTGATATGCAGTATCAGGCTGTATCTTACTCTCTAACAGCAGTGATCCGTCACTTTCTGCTCTAACGAGTAGCGATATGCCTTTGAGACGATCAACGTAAGAGGATGAAACATGTCCTGTGCCACGATCGTCCCATTGTCTGTCTGCGTTCAAAGCGTACAGCTTGACTCTCCTTCTAGTATCTGTCATCTCGTCAAGATAAATGATCTCTGCTCTCTCTATTTTTTTTCTTATATTTTTCAATATCTTGTTGTTTTTCACCGTAGTTTCACTAAATTATCATCCCCCGCAGTTTATCCACCGTTCCGTTATAAATTTGCTCGTGCCAGACATTCACCAATTATCGAATGCTCGTATCACAGTTCCATCTGGACGTTTTTTCTCACGTGATTTTTGTCACACACTTGAAAGAAACAAAAAACAAAACACAAAGGAACATAAAAAAACTATGGAAAAATAATAAACACAACGGAATTATATATTGTTTTAATGCAAAAAAATAAATAAATTTTAATTCTTCAAACGAGCAAGGAAATAAAACCTTTGCACGCCTCTCTACAATTATCAGAGTTGAAATTCGTCCGAGCGGAGACAGTCGTGGTGAAGCATGATTATATTAAGGATGACACATCGAGGGCTATTATATTTTCGATGAAAGTTTCACTTGTTTCTCCGTCGCTCTGGCAATTGTTCGTTGAGCATTGTCGCGGCAAATATATCTTGTATTATTAATATATTTAAATGTATTTAGTATAACACGACTTATCGTTTATTTGCGGGTACTAACACAATAGAAGGAATTTTTTTTGTTTATGATTAGGTCTTTTAATTTTTATGTTCAATATTGTGGGCAACTCACAGTTCTTTTTTCTTGTGTATAAACAAACCTAGAGTTATGTTCAATATTTATATGCGCTGTTTCACGGTGTTACATACTCCGCAATTCTACGATTGCAAGAGGGGGGAACGGAAAAAAGGATTAAAATTTCGCATACGTTCAGCCTTTTCGAACACGACGCACGTTATTATAACGTTGAAATACGCATAAGATGTAATACATATACGCATATCACATTCGTACGTGCACATGTATGGATTAATCTTCCTTCTGCTATTTTGATCGAGAATAAAAATTGTGTAAAACGGGCAAGGATTCCTCGCGTATTGTTTACGGCAGAGTTATGTTTATACCGTCGTTGCATAAGTCTCGTATTTATCTTCACATTCTGTTCATGCCAAAGCGTGAGAATAATGGGTGCTTTTTTTTGGGGGGGGGGGGGGGGGAAGACGACTAGGCTGAGGTAATATTTCGTTTTTTAACCCGACAATCTTTCAACTTTTTACGTTCTTTTCACGCACCTTTTCATTAAATAACCTGTCCGGGAGATACGTGCGTGTTCTTGAGTATACACATCTATACACATGCAATAGGACGAAAAAAAAAAAGCAAGAGAGAAACATACATACACGGTACACGCGCGCGCGTGAAGGAAAGCTTATTTTTCCTCGAAGCACGTACGTAAACTTTTAGTCAACGTTGGATCGTTGGATCTCTTTTTTGTTTTGTATAGTATGGCTTAACGTGATGCGTTGAAAAAACGTTGTTCGTTAATGTACATCGTTGTGACTTGGAAGAAATCTTTTTACGCGCTAACTGCTCCTTTACGTGTATGTGCTGCATGCGTATCCGTGTGTGTTGTATGTGTATAAATTCAAATGTGTGCACAGTTTTACGATGGACATTCGCGAATAAAGAGAGACAGAAGTAGAGAGAAAAAAGGAGAAAGAGTGCGGCGTTACCATCCACAAAACGCCACAACGGGAGAGAATATATATATATTTTTTTTACACGAGAAATTATAACTGCTCGTTTGCGATTTCGCAAACGTTCGAAGAGTATGCGGCACGCCTTTACTTTTATTTCTCACGTTAATTACTTTTGTAATATCACCATAATTACACAAAACTAATCGTCGCTGACTAAATGCATCCTCGGTTTTTATGTTACTCCGTTACGTGGGTTTCGATATTTACTCTAAAAATTGACGTAGACCACCGAACAGCCACAACACTACACACCGCCATGTTAGATCACAACAACGCGCTACGGGGTCCGATAGATTCAAGACACGGATGCCCGCGACAAATTTGAATATTACTTTTTTTACAAAGGTCCTGCGACTAATCCATTGCTGTATATCGTAGTTGTTCGTCCTCTTTCGTAAGTAGTTGTACGTTAAAAAGTGTCCTGTAACCTTTGGCGATGAGAGAATTGACAACAATGCGATCGTTTAATGTGCGAAACGTATTGTTGTTTATAATCGATCGAGGTGGTTGTTTATTTTCGCATGTGATTCAAGAATCGAACAAGAAACTCTGGGACAGCCCGATCAATAATTGAAGTGTGACAGGCTTATTGGCAATAAGTGAAATTCAAGTCTTTTCTTTTTGAGTATAGAAATAAGAGTTCGGATTTCATCTAGCCCTACCGAAGGGATAATCGTGCATGGCACGGTGGATGACTTTTTTTAAGTTCAATGGTTCATGATATCGTTTCGGTTACGTAAATCCGCTCTAACGGAAACATAACAACGATCTTATACAACGAAAGTACTGACTATCAATCCGGTAAACAGTGTTTGCATGCAATTTTTATTAATATTTAAAATTTGCTTTTGTCTAGAAACAAGGGGGTAAAATAATCTTTTTTCATCCGCGAAGGCTCTGTACGAGTCGAGTGTTTTATACGTTAATGTTGGTATGCGGGCATAATTCCACCTGACTCCGCCCAAGATGTTGCACTACGTGCATGTTCACATGAAACCATAAAACGTTATACAACTTTTATTTCAAAGCAAAAAGTACGCGAAATTCGATCAAGCATCAAAGTTTATTAGTACGATCGTACACGGATAAAGGTTTTGAGCTTTTCGCGGCAATAAAAAAATCTTTCGCAAACCCAAACAAACATCCATTTTGACATTGAATCGTATTGTCGTCGCCTTCCTCGCACAGAAAAATGTAAATAACACGAACACGCGGTAAGGTCATTTCCATTCTGATCGTCGACGATATTTTAGTACTACCTGCAAACACAAGTGGCGCTGCAATGGGATGAAAAGCCCCCCACGGAGGTCGATGCAATTGTTTTTTAAAACTTGATGAGTATATATTTTTGCGCCTTGGAATATGCATGGAATATACCGCGATGGCCATTGATATATCAGAGGTTATGTTGTACAGTATTGTTGCTGAAGACATTAATTAACATCCAAAAAAATGGCATTGCTTGTGACAACTGGATCAATTCCAAAAGATGCTGTTGTACTCTCCGCGACGCAGGCTGTAACTTATCAATGGAACCAAATCATGCAATGGCCTCATTCAATGGATGTGTAAAGAATTCAAACTTTTTTTACTTGTAAATTTAAATAATATGTTAACCCTACAGAGAAGAACACGGGCTTCTTTATGTTATTAAGGTGGCCATTTAAGTACGGTATTGGTTTTATGGGACTCGTGGCTGCTGCAACTGGAGCTTTCATAAATAAACATTACCGGGTCAAGTTGAAACTTCGTCAATATGGTTATGGATCAACAATAATACCGATGACTTTAGCTCCAGCCATGTTTTCTACAATTCTTCACTCTCAAGTACGATTTATTGAATTATATATTAGAAACTTAAATGTTTATATATTAGAAACTTATAAAATCCCAAAGTAAAAACAAAAAATGTTGTCAAAAACACCAAAAATAGTGTGCAAGCATTTCAGACAAGTACATTCACATTCCATATCTAGAGAAAATGGGCTTCCAGCTGTCAACGCAGAATTTAAATCACGTATATTTCCGAAACCGTTCCCTTAATCGAAAATGTAATGACATTTTACCGATTAAATAAAAAATTTTTCTTTCCATTGAGCCTAGTTAAAGTACGTTTTGTTCAGCCGATATGTGCAAACTCATCATTTTGAGCTGATTTTTTCTCTACTAAATTTCAAAATAACATATATCACATTTGTCATGACGCGAAGTATGCAAAACACCGAAAAATTAAGGTGCTGAATGTCAAGGTATTTTAACCTTTTCCGATGTCAAAGTCTTAACGCTTGAAGAATTTTTTATTTACTTTTTTTCTCTTACATGATTAAATTCGGTGGTTTTCTACAAAAAGAAGTGGAATCCACATTCAAAACTTTCAATAGTAAAAAATGTACACCAAGTAACGAAAATAATAGCTTTATTTGAAAAGTATTTTTTTCAAATAGTGTGAAAAATAAAAATAACATTTTCCAAAAAAAATATGTAAAATCAAACTTAGCGTGCATGGAACCTCATCTTCTTAACCATGCACGCCAAGTTTGATTTAATTTTTTTTTCTGGAAAATGTTTTTATTTTTCACACTATATGAAAAAAATACTTTTCGACGAAATTAACCTACTATTCTTTAACTCCAGAAAAGGTCACTACATAATTGAATACTCCGAAGTGCAGTACAGAAGTCTAAAAAGTTTTAGTCAGTTTGTTGTATTCCGCTTCCATTTCACTGTGAAATGAATCGAATCGAATTAATTCACTATGAATCCTAAGTTTGAGAGTTATTCATATTTGATTGAGAAATTTGAATAAAAAATTATGGGCCAGACAAGTACACTGATCATGCTAATTAACGTTTATTAGACTTGATTCAAGACATTGAGTCTTCATCTAGATATTAAATTAATCACCTGTTTCACATCATTTTATTTTACATTAATCTACAAATCATTATCCCTAGCAGCAACATAACCTAACCACTTAACATTAACACTTAAAAGTGGTTAACATAACCATTTTTTGATATTTGGTATAAAAAGAACTTGCTGCAATCAATATACAATTTTTGAAGTTTGAAGTTTCTCACGAACCAAGCTAACACCTGACATTTCCCGTTATATATATTTCTCAATCACAAAACGTCTTTTATCAATCACCAGAACAAAAATCATCAGATGTCGGTAAAGTAAGAGTTTTACTATTTATGGTGTTTTTGTGGTTGATATATTGCATTTAGTCGTTCTTTCAGTTACATGTGAATTTTGCACAATATACAAGAATTGCAACAAAATTCTAAAATTTATGACAAAATTGTTAAAATTCTACATCTATTCAGAGAAATAATACATTTTGTATGTGAAGAGTAACAAGTGCAGAAAAATTTAATTATTTTTCGACATTTTGTTAATCATTTTTTGTTTTATATTGTTATCATTTATAATTAATTTGTTTATTATTTTTCATCTAATTTTTTTTGTTAGATTCTTATATCATTGTCCAGTACTTTAAATTCTCATACTCTCTGATTTTGCCTACAAAGTTACAATCGGAAAATCCTCAAAGACCAATTCGTGCCAATAAAAGTTTGTATTCAGGATATAAAAAACTTTGAAAAAATTAGTATTATGTGGGGTATCAAGAACTTTAATATTCAATAATAAGATTGATATTCTCGAAGATTGAAAAACCTTGTTTTCGGGGGGGGGATTGCAACTCGTTGACAAACTCACCTCTGTGCCAACTTTCCATGCGTTTCGAGTCTCTCTTCTCTCAACCGTTGGTACCAATATGGCACGCCTTTGTATTTTTTAATAATCTCATGAAAATTTCTTTCGTTTCAATTGTGTTATGAAGAAACGAATTATTCTTATTATTATTATGTGCCAGCATAATACAATTCCAGTCAATTACCATTATGTTCCAGCATAATAAGAATTCAGAACTTTTAAGTAATCATTTTGTATTATGTACATAATAGAAATATATGAATTTTTATTATGTGCATTATGGAAATTCAAACATTCTCACAGTTTTTATTATGTAATTCTGCAATAAAAATTCTGAATTTTCATTCTTTATGTCGTGACATAATATTAATTCATTGATTTAAAAATATAATTTTAGGCTGGAATCAAATTTACGCCTATACTCACTGAATACAACATGTATTGTGACATAACCGAAATTCGGTGATAAAAGTTATATTTTGTCATCTTTTTGAATCAGTGAATTATTACTTCGGTACTTCGATTCTCGATATTCAGAATGTCATATCAAAATGGTAATTCTCGAATTTTTATTATGTACATTATAAAAATTCCAAAGTTACTAGACTTGGGAAAGGATATTTGGGCATTTCCTTTTCTGTCTTGTCGTCGATAACTTCCTTGATTGGTAGGTAGTACGCCCCAGGCGTACTGCCTCTATTGGTTACAAAGCAGTTGTCAATGTTGCCACCATAAAATGAATCCATAAGTCTTATAACTCGAATTTTCATTATGTACATCATGAAAATTTTATTATGTACATAATGATAATTCGTTTCTTCATAACGCAACGAAAACGGAAGAAATCTCATTTCATGAGGTCATTAAAAAATACAATGGCGTGCCATGTACCAAGCCTCAAGCGTGCCAACTTTATTCAGTGTGTGTACACTGTCAGTAACGGGTCGTTTTGCATGTGCGCTTCCTAGACTGCATGGCTTTCTACCTTATCATTACCTTACAGCGAAAACTCCATGAGCTTACAATGTTATTCAATGCCAAGTTTTTTTGCTTAAGGTAGTTCGGTCGAATTGAGGATCACGTTTAAGACCCTGTTTCTTTTAATTTAATCGAAAAAGTTGACCTTGCTCGACATGTCTGCAAAATTTTAAGTTAATTTACTATCTAGTTTGGGTGTAATTAATATATAACTTTACATTGCTCTTATAGGGCATAAGGCTCAGACGACACGCCAACGATCAAAATTTCGATATACACGAAAAATTAATCGTTTGAGGGCCAAAAAAACATACCACTATAATGGTTAATGTCTATAAAAGTTATTTACCAACGATTTTAGTTGATTTACCACGGGGTTTTTTTTAAATTTCAATAATTAATGCGCGCCCGCGGCCTCTGTTGTAGTACACCGGATCTCTTTCGTTAGCAGAAGTAACTAGGGGAAAAAACATGGCACCGCAGTCGCTTTACAACAAAACTCGTGAATGCAATCTAGTAACTTATGCGTAAGGTTAGGTAGGTTCGCTCCCTAACGTGCAAAGAGATAGTCAAGTTGAGTCTTTGTCATTATTTCGGGTATTAATTATTAACTTATCATGTACACGCCTAAAAGAAGCTTATATTTTGTTATGCAACAATTTAATTCATCATAGCATTTATGTGGTTAAATTGTACGTAAATAAACCTAAATTACGGATGAAATTTGACTTGGGCCAAAATCGACCGAACTACCCTAAGGTTGTTGTGCGGTCTAGCGGTCGGGGGTGAAGGATGAGGGGGGCCCCCTATACTTATGCACGGAACCGATGGATTATCACCAACTGCTTGTCGTCAAATCATCGTCGTATTTGATGTCATTTTTCGAGGAACAAATCTACATTTATTTTAAAAAATATGCATTTTTGACAAAGTGATGGTCACAGGAATTATTTCTATTAACTTATGGCATTATTTTCGATAATTCGTTAGAGATCAATTATTACAAGACGAACTGGCAACAACGTAAATTATGAACCACGATAATATGCTTGGGTTGGCAGCAGTGTCGCACAGCTGTTATATACGTGTTCCGTTCGTAAGCTCAAAATCGAGCGCTTGAGCCGTCTACCCTGTTGCCATGTTTCCGAAGCCTTATATTTTGTGCGCTCAGTTTTTAGAGAAATGCGCGATTATAATCATTAATAACTGTGAATCGGTAATGTAAATTATTATTTTCAAGACACCAAAAGTTAGTCCGATTTTCCATTTAATATAATAATTGAATAGTGTTATTTCGTTAATATAGTTCACCTTTTGGAAAAAAAAAATTTGCGGGTGTAGATTTGAACGCGCTGCTTCGTGCTTGTAGCCGGCACTCTTCCGACAAGGCTAGTTCCGCTATCATCGGTTTAGGCTAAAATGTATGTACTTAAATTGCGGTTCTGCTTGGGTTTCACAACAGATGTTTAGAGATATTCACATTATAATTGCTATTCGCATGCTTCCCATGTATTGTTTATCACCGCAATAATAATTTCATCATGTCATTTCCTTCTCACTACTTTTCGGGACGAGAAAAAAAATAGCTCATGTCATCTCTTTTACACACATGACTTCACCTCACCTATACAAACTTGGCCCGCCAACATTGAATATTGTTATTTTCAACTTCTCTATTCGATTGTTGGTCGTTTGTTGGTGATTGTTGGCTTGATAACTTTGTTTGTTGATTTTTATTAACTTCACAAGATGAAAAACAAATTTGGACAAGAAGTTGGCCCCAACTTCTTTGATTTCGGGTTATTTTACGTCAAATCGATGGAAAATCGTTTGTTGGTCACGAATCAATCACTTTTATCGTTTGTTGGTTGTTGAATAATATAAAAATTTAGTATTTAGAACAAAAAATCACCAGCGCCTCCTACATCGTAACCGCATTATGGCACAGGCGTAGTTTTTCTCATTTCTTGTGAAAGAATTCTGTTTTAAGTAATTAATGTCAGATTAGAACGTTAATCGACGCAGGAGCGTTTGTTGGTGCATAATTAATCACAATGACGTTTGTTGGTTGATGATAAGCGATAATAACGAAGATTCAGCATCGCTACCATCTAGGGACATCGTATATGCGAAAGCAAAGGCGCAAAACATCGCATTTCACCGAAAATACTTCGATTCGCGTAATTATTGCAATATTCAAACGCTAATCGATGCAGAAACATTTGTTGGTGCATAATTAATCACAATTGACGTTTGATGGTTGATGATAAGCGATAACGAAGATTCAGCATCGCTACCATCTACCCTGGCGGATTTGCGAAAGCAAAGGCGTAAAACATCGCATTTCACCGAAAATACTTCGATTCACGTAATTATTGCAATATTCAAACGCTAATCGACGCAGGAGCGTTTGTTGGTGCATAATTAATCACAATTCACGTTTGTTGGTTGATGATACGCAATATAATAACGAAGATTCAGCATCGCTAACATCTATGGACATCGTACACATAAAGACATAAACGTAAGTTTTCAGTTGCACCAACAAACGTTTCTGCATCGATTAGCGTTTGAATATTGCAATAATTACGCCAATCGAAGTATTTTCGGATGCGATGCTTTGCGCCTTTGCTTTCGCATATACGATGTCCCTAGATGGTAGCGATGCTGAATCTCCGTTATTATCGCTTATCGTCAACCAACAAACGTCAATTTCGATTAATTATGCACCAACAAACGTTTCTGCATCGATTAGCGTTTGAATATTGCAATAATTACGCGAATCGAAGTATTTTCGGTGAATGAAATGTAATGTTTTACGCCTTTGCTTTCGCATATACGATGTCCCTAGATGGTAGCGATGCTGAATCTTCGTTATTATCGCTTATCATCAACCAACAAACGTCAATTGTGATTAATTATGCACCAACAAACGCTCCTGCGTCGATTAACGTTCTAATCTGACATTAATTACTTAAAACAGAATTCTTTCACGAGAAATGAGAAAAACTACGTCTGTGTCATAATGCGGTGAGGATGTAGAAGGCGCTGGTGATTTTTTGTTCTAAATATTAAATTTTTACATTATTCAATAACCAACAAACGATAAAAGTCATTGATTCGTGACCAACAAACGATTTTCCATCGATTTGACGTAAAATAACCCGAAATCAAAGAAGTTGGGGCTAACTTCTTGTCCAAATTTGTTTTTCATCTTGTGAAGTTGATAAAAACCAACAAACAAAGTTATCAAGCCAACAATCACTAACAAACGACCAACAATAGAATAGTGAAGTTAAAAATAATAATATTTAATGTTGGCGGGCCAAGTTTGTATAGGTCTTCACCTCACAGGTGCCAAATGTAGTCAGCGCCCCTTGTGGCTCTATTCTGAACCCATTCCATGAAATCGAAGAATATAGACGTAGATGGAACCACAGGTCCGGTGTTAAGCGTCATCGAGCGATGGCATACGACGCGCCAGTGGCGATTTCCCGAACTACCAATTCCCTAGATTCCGCATTCTACGGATTTTATCGCGAAAAATAGATTATTTGAAAAAATACTTACAGAAAATAATTATTTCCATACCTACGGACTGCGGTCTGGTCACATATTTAATCACAATTTTTTCTTTCACGCGTAAAAAATTGTTGAAAGTTCGAGCCGTCGGCCGCGTGTTTTGACAGTTTTGTCCCCGTTCACCGTTAACATTTTTTTATAAATTTCACACACATTTGAGGCGTTCTAGCAAACCAGACAGCGCTGCATACTACTTCACTGCACTATTAAAAAAATAATTCGAGTAGATTCATTCCGAAATAGAAAAAAAATCCGTAGAACTGATACCGAGGTGACAACGACGTATTCACGGCCATATTGGACTGTCTTTTACGTGGTTTTTAGTTGTGGCCTTTGTCGCCAGGTTCGCTTCATGCAATACGCGAAAAATGGAAGCATACAGCAGTGACGGCGTATTCTTACAGCGGCGTATTCTTACCCCCTCTCGTCCGAGATGAAAATTTACTTTTGACACAATATAAAAATGCTTATCGCCATGCAAGGGAGTTTGAAGTTCGTTGTACAGCAGACAATTATTTGTATTTTTCAATACTTTTACTAGTTAAAATAGTGAGCCTTGTGATTATCAATAAAAAAACTATTTTTACATATTAATGTTTAAAATTGCTCATTCAATAAGAAGCAAATTTAAAAACTGATTATTGTTTGCTTCTTCTGATTTTTATTTTAACATATCTTCATTTTACGTATCATCAAATATTGTAAAAGTCGTTTATTATGATCTTTAGAAAAACAATGTATCTTGTTTCGTCAGCAATACTTGGTATCTGTCTTTTTTCTCTCTATTTCACGCACACACAAACGAGAAAATGAATGTATCAAAATCAAAAACTATTTCAAAATGCATAAACAATAAAAACATATGTATTACATCAATAATATTAAAGTAATAGCAAAAAACATTCAACTCAATCCTAAGCAGGGTCACATTATAAATGCATATTTTTTCCTAATATCATTGATAAGTGCGATAGCACAGTGCTACAAGTATTATCTATCCATCGGGCGACTTGAGTTTGATACGTTGTGGCGGTTCAAATATAAACTTTTTTTTAGCATGCTCGCAATGTACATTAAATATTCCATATATAAGTGGGTATTTATTCTTAATAAACCTCACGAATAACATTTTTTTCATTGTTGTGTACGTTATTCTTGAAGCCAAAGATTTCATGTTATGGGTCCCTTTTCTCTTCTAGATTATCCCAATCTATATGATTGCAGACCAGGATTTTGCTTTTCTGCTATCTTTTTTTTAGTCGAATATCACAGTTTACATGACTATCGCTGTCACTGTCCATCGGAGAGAAGGATAACTGAAATTGATGTAAAAGGTACAGGATTTCACATTATTGTACTTAAATATTTATTAGTATACAAACAATTATACTGAAGCTGACGCAGAAGGTACAGCGTATGTTATTCTTTGGAGACTTGGATATTACTCTATACTGCTATCTTTTTTGTTTAGTCGAATATCAAACTTTATATAATTTTTCATGTCGCTGTTGATCGGAGAGTGAGATTACTGAAATTGATGCGAAAAGTCCAGTGTGTGTTATTTATCGGAAACCAGGATTTTACTTTACTGAATAACATACATTTTACCTATTGCATCAGTTTCAGTAATAACACTCTCCGATCAACAGCGACATGAAAAATCATGTAGTTTTTGATATTCGATTAAATAAAATTTGATAGCAGTAAAATAAAATCCTAATCCTACCTTGTTTCGCTTGCATCAGTTTCAGTAATAACACTCTCCGATCAACAGCGACATAAAAAATCGTGTAAAGTTTGATATTCGACTAAACAAAAAAGATAGCAGGAAAGTGAAATCCTGGTCTCCGATGAATGACGTACACTATACTTTTCGCATCGGTTTCAGTAATCTCTTCCTTCGATGAGCAGCGACCTCAATAATCATGTAGTCTGTGATACTCAACAGAATAGAAGATAGCAGTAAAGTAGAATCCTGGTCTCCAATGATTAACATACGCTGTAGGTTTTGCATCAGTTTCACTAATTTTACTCTCCGATCAACAGCGACATAAAGAATCATGTAATCTTTGACATTGCTCTGAATAAAAAAACGCTGTGATATGAAATCCTGGTCTCCGATGGATAGTGATAGCGAAAATCATGTAACTTTTGATATTCAACTAAAAAAAAGATAACAGTAAAGTGAAATCCTGGTCTACCATGGGCAACGTACGCTGGTTTAGTAATCTCACTCTCCGATCAACAGCGACATAAAGAATCATGTAAATTTTGACACTGCGCTGCATAAAAAAAACGCTGTGATATGGAATCCTGGTGTTCAATGGATTACATTCCCCGTACCTGTTGCATCAATTACTTTTTCTCCGATGAATAGCCACAAAAAAATCATGTAAATTTATATGTATAAATATGTAAAATCCTTGTTTTTTAATGAATAACATACATCCTGGTCTAATATGAATAGCATACCCTGTATCTTGAGATGGAGAGCAATGAAGTTAAATTCTGGTCTCCGATGAATGGCATATGCTGAACTTTTCAAATCGATTGAAATAATTCCGCTCTCCAATAGATAGCGATATAAAGAATCATGTCAATTCTGATATTTTTGTGAATGAAAAGGAGTAATAATGTGAAATCTTGCTCTCCCACGAATGATGTATATTGTAGTTCTTGCGTTTAAAGTTGTGAGTAATTGGAAATGTATATATTCCAGTGATTAAAAAATGTTTTATTTCAGTATCAAAATTCAATCTTTTCACCAATCTGGAAACGGATAGTAAAGGTCGGGAATGCGAATATTGCAATTTCGGAAAAAGTAGTGTAAAACAAATATTATAATTTTTCGAAAACAAGCAAATGAATCAATCGTTCATTTTTATCCATTTATGTACTTATATCATATGAATGAAATGCACAATTTCACAGATGTTTTATAATTGCATTTGAAAAAAGATTTTTATTTGATAAGAATTTAATACATGATATAATAATATTATTCACATAATATTGTACACAATTTAAAATAATATTATACATCATGTAGTCTTCACATTATTGTTAAAAAATATGCTTGATTGAGAGATGCACACGTTATCTGTATGTTTACACAATTATTTTGCCTCATGTCCTCAATACATGTTTTGCTAGTTGAGAAATTGAACAGTTTGGGGTCCGGCTGATTCAATGCTACGGTTATGTAAAAATCGTATATACATTAGTTCGCGAATTCGCCGTAAGTAGCGCTTTAATCATCCATATATTTTGCGTACTTTCGCCGCGAGCGGCGATACCCTCGATTCTGAGTTGGTCACGTGCGCTCGATGACTCTTAAGGTTAAAGCTGGACTTTTAGTTCCCTTAATAGTCGACGGTAGCGCCACTTTCTCGTACGTGTGAACAACGCTATGTAGTAGTTTAGAGTCATTGAGGAGGGGGCCGAACATGTCATTTCCCCTCTTCGTTATTATCGTTATTACAATAGTACATTATTTCAAAAACAATAAAATAATATGAAAATTTCGTGTACTTAGCAATGTTATAGAAATCGAAAAAATATCAGTCATATCCAAGATATTGAGGACAACGATTTTCAATAATTAACGTCTTAAAAAGTTATTAACGAAGTGTAAAAAAAAAAAATTCCGAAAACAATTGGAAATCTTCTTGCTTTTCATACTATATTTAATCGTTCATTTTGTTTCCATGCGCCTCAGTTTTTTCAAAGTTTTCTCGGTGTTTTAAATGTCGTTTTTTTCTTCGAATTTGGTTTACGATATAAACTAACTAGTTTATATCGTAAACTAAATTCGGAGAAAAAAACAAAATTTACACTAGTTAGTGTAATAGATAGACTAATATAGAACTAGCAGCAATATAAACGATGCCGCTAGTTCATTGAGTCGGAAATTTTCCACGAGTAATAAGAAACGTTTAAATACAAGAAATTATGAATGATTTTCCATTTTTTATCCATCTCGAAGTTTTGAAAAAATTCAAATATATTCAAAAAAACGTATAAATTGATTGTATACGTAGGAAAAATTATTTTTTGCACATTTTCGGAATTTGTTGTATTATTGTTTGTTAATAACTCTTTAATATTGTTATTAGTGAAAATTACTGTACTCGATTTTGGATAACGGAATATCCTTATGCGAGTATAAAAAATTTCCCAAAATTGTATATATGGAACAATATTAAATAAACGATTTTATGAAACCATTTTGTTAACGAAAGACAACCGAAAAAAAGTCTGTCGCGCACGAAGCTTAGTTTAGTTTAGAGAGAGATCATCGTGATTTGCACGAGCGCGTGAGAGAAAACGCTATAAGTCGGAGAGGGGAAAAGGGGTTGGAACAAATAGGTGTGGGTGCACACGGATACGGAGCGCCCGTGGTATGCCCTGGTATGCCCTGGTAGTTGGGGTGATAAGCTCGTTGGATCAGTCCGAGCGCTGGCTTCAACAAGCCCATAAGACCCGTACTTCCATATACGTCTAAGTTCTTTGATGAAATGTGACCATTTTTGCGTAACTCTCACGGGAGTTCGTACTCCTTTATACAGTCTCCATGTCTTGAATGTAGTGGTGCCCGGTCTTTTTTTTCAACAATTCCAGCTGCGTTTTTACGATGTAATTTTGATCATCAATTCGCAAAAAATATTGTTATGTCTGACATCTAACAACAATTGCAAATTATTAATTAAAAAATAACTGCGTTGCAGCATTCAGTTAGAAACTGTCTCACTCATGTCATGTTTCAAAAGGAAAAGAAAGATCATCAAAAAAGATCGAAAATCTGAAAATCAAACTTCAACCAAACTCACTTCCTCGTCGCCCAGTACTTCGTTTTTCCCATGTCCTTTTTCAGATCCTTATATATCTCACTAAATGTCGATCGGTCTATCTTCATATTCTGCCTTCCGCTTCCTCTTTCATTGCGCTTTCCAATTTCTTCCCTCATTCCAATGGCTTCCCATTCATGATGTTCCTCACTTTCTCATTCAAGTATATTTTTGGCCAGCGTGCTTCCTTCATTGCAAGACTTTGCAGCCGATAGTCTCCCGCCTTTTTCCTGTTTTCTGTTTCCAAACTTATCCCTAGTACCATTTTCCACAGGTAATCTGGTGTGTTTTGTGCTACCTCCAATGCCATCTTCCGTGTAATCGTTCTATGACCTCTCTTCTTTTCCATCTCCCCATTTCGATTCCGTACAATGCTCCTGCCTCTACCAACGAATCGAATTGTTGCAGTCTATATTTTATTCTATCTACCTTTGTCCGATTCATTATGTCCCATACAGCTTTCGCCGCCTTCCTCATTTTTGCTACCATTCTGCTAAGTTGTTTTTCAATCAATCAATCAGTCTATCAACTTCTCCCTCATTCTCGCAACCCCCCCTGCCACAGAAACTTCTTTTCCCCTTTTCTTTGTCTTTCCCGTTGCATTCTAGTCTGTTTCTTTCCTCTGAAATCTCTTGCAGCGTAAACAAAACCGGGAGATGACCTGACTCAATACGTGGAATCACCTCCGTTTCCCTCACTATCCCCTTCACTTTATCTTCCATTCAAATGACGAGACCCAAGACAGAGCTATAGCACCCTCCACCAACAAAGGTAACCTTCCCTTCCTCATCGTCCCTTGTCAGTCCGCATACACTGAGAAAATTTTTCGTCACTTTCCCGAACATGCATCCATTGGCTTGGGTATTAAAGACAATCAAAGTTAAAACCGCGATTTTTTACTTATCAGCTGATAACTCGGCAAAAAAAGAACTCATGAAGATACATAGAAAAAAGAAACGGTTAGGAATAGTTTGGGCCTGACCAGCGGCAAGTGCGGCAAGAAATATAGAAATAATTTGCTGCTAAAGTTGGATAACTATGCAAAAAAAAAAGATATTCGAATTTCGAAAGCGGCGTTTTAAAAAGGATAGATAAAGCGCCAGTTTGGTCTTTTTAAATATTTTTTCCGATTTTTTTTCGACCCGGTGCGCACTTTGGCACGTGTTCGTTTTTAGACCTTATTTCAATCATCGCAAATCAGCGGCATTATTTGAGGATTTTTTTTTTTTTACTATGAAAAACTTGAAATGTAAAAAAGAAGCTTCATTTCATCTTTTTAAAAAAATGTTGCTATATTTTTTTGTAAAGTTATTTTATTTTTAGCCGAAAAAGATAAATTTTGAAAAATTCAAACTAACCCAAGAACGATGGGGTTTAAGAGAAAGTGTATGGCATGTCGTTTTGCTATTTATTATCGAAAATTTTAAAATTTTGAAATTTTGAAATTTTGTACAAAACCTAATAGTTTCTGAAACCAGTCAAGAGTAAAAATAATGAATTAATTTTATATCTAGAGATAAAATTAATTTGAAAAACACGGGATAGGATACTAAAAACGTGGAATTAACTTTTTGTCTACACATAATTTAAATTCATTTTTATTATGTCATAAGAAAAAATTAATGTATTTTTATTCAGCTCCACAGTCATAAAAATTGCAGGACAAATATCTATTGGGCCGCAAATTAATTCATTGTATAAATATTGTGGTACAGCATCACACGAATTGAGGTTTCAAAAATTTATTAAGACCGAATATAAATTCGATAAATTAAAATTATACTACGATAAAATGTGACTTCAAAGTCAAATTGAAATGTCACAATTCACAATTATAATAATTCAATGAATTAAGCTAAATTTTAAATCGCACAAAATTAATTTTATGTCCAGACGAATGATCTAGTGTCAATTTTCATTATGTACATAATTTTAATATTTAAATTAAAATTAAGTACGAATTTTCGAAATTTTCGAAAACGCGACGAAACGAAATTTTCTTGCTATAATAATAATAATAATGTAGTTTTATTTGCACAACCTATTAGTTTTTTACAAATTTTTACATATCCTTTTCCTTACTTATCTAACATGTTGCCACTTCATTCTCCCGCCCCGCGCCCCTTCTTCCCACCCCGCCCTTACATATTCTTTCTACCTCTCTAAAAAATTCGCACAATCGTCCATCCACTTCCCCCCTTAGTGCCGCGATCAACTCCTCTTTAATTGCTCCTTCCTCCTTTCCCTTCATCCATAATTCTACTTCTTTCCTGCTTTTTTCCTTCACTAGTTCCCTTCTTTTTTCACATACAAGCAGATGCTCCATCGTTTCCTCCTCTTTCCAACAAATCCTGCACCCCCACTCCGCTTCTCCTTTTTCCCCGCTCTCCCTACATTTCCACATCTCAATCTTGCCCAAGTTTCTTTGTCCCTTCCTTTCACCCCTTTTTCTGACCAATATTTCCATGGCTCCTCCACATTTTCTACTATTTCTTTGTATACTTTATTGTACGTTGATTTCTCTATCGCCTCCTCCTCTTTTTTCAGCGTCTCTATCTGCAAGTTATTCAATCCTTTCTCTATCCATCTATCAATTTCTCCCTCGCTCTTTTTCTCCCGGATCATTCTTATAACCTCAGCTATTTTCATTTCCCCTAGCACCTTCTTCAAATCCTTCCCCCACTTACTCGGCCTTCCATTTTCCAAACCCCTAATTTCCTGCATCAAACAAATTCTTGGCCATCTCTCCTCCTTCATTCTTGAAACCTCTCGTACATATCTCAGTGCCCTTTCCCTAATGATGTATTCCATCGTTATTACCCCGATTTTCTTTCTCCATACGTACCTTGATGTTCTTCTGTCCACTCCTAAAGCCATTTTACAACACCTGTTATGTACGCTCTCCATTACTCCAATCTTTCCCATTCCCCATACCTCTACTCCATACAACAATCCCGCTCTCACTATTGCCTTCATCAAATACAGCCTTTCTTCCATCACATTTCTTCCTGCTCTCGTCCAGACTCCCCACACCGCATTCGCTGCTTTCTGTGCCTTTCCCTTGATATACTTCGCATGCGCCCATATCGCATTCTTGCAAGTGAAAATAATACCCTAAGTACCTGAATTCATTTACCACCTCAACTTCTTCTCCCTTTATCATCCATTTCTTCCCCTTCTTTAGCCGCCCACCATTTCTAAAAATCATTATTTTTGTTTTCTTGACATTCACTTCCATCTTGTTTTCCTCTGTCCACCTTTCTAAATCCCTGAGCACGCTCCGTAATCCTTCCTGCGTCTCCGCTACCGCCGCTACATCATCCGCATACTTTATTGCATACATTTTTTCCGTTCCGATCACTGTTCCTCCCTCATTTTTTCTTTCCCATCTCTCCTCCAAATCATCGATATATAAATCGAATATCACCCTACTCAAAGCACAACCTCGCCTCACTCCTTGATTAGTTTCAAATCTTTCCGTCACTTTTCCCATTACTTGCACTTCCGCCGTCGTATCTCTATAAATTTCCTTTATCATTCTCAACATCTTCCCCTCCACCCCTATCTTTTCTAGTTTGCGCAACATTTTCCCCCTACACACCTTATCAAAAGCCACCCTGAAATCTATAAATGCTACATATAGCTTCCCCCCTTTTGTCATCAATTTATTATTAATTATTGCATTTAATGTAAACATATGATCCCTTGTCCCCCTTTTCTTTCTGAATCCTGCCTGACTTTCCCCTAATTTTCCATTTCTCTCTATCCAGTTGCACATCCTTTCCGTCATTATTTTCGTTAAAATCTTATACCCGATGTTCAACAGTGAGACCCCTCTATAATTTTCTACCTTTTCTTTTTCTCCCCCATTGAATATTGGCACAATTCTTGCTGTCTCCCACCCTTTTGCCATTTCCCCTGTCTTCCACATTTTATTCAACACTCTTCTCAATTCCTCCCTTTGTTTCTCATCCATCACTTTAAGCATTTCTATAACTACTCCATCCTCCCCTGCCGCCTTTCCGTTCTTCATTTTTGCCAGTGCCATCTTCAATTCTTTTTTTCCAAATAAATTTTCTTGCTATTTCTCAGTGATTTTCAAAATGCTATTATTTCCTCGATAATGATCGTATCGACATGAAAAAAGAACATTTTGAAACATGAAGTCGATTTGCGATTTGTACGATTTTTGTGCAATTTTTGCGATTTTTCTTCATTCAATGACTATTGCACAAGCAAAGAAAACGTTGCGAAACGAGCAATTTTTCAAATTTGTCTCGACTTCGGAAAGAAGTTCGGACTTGGAATTTTTTTTTCAAACTTTGTTTATGCCAGGGTCAGTTAGTCTGAATAGTTAACGACCATTTGGTTCCCTAATGATCTCAATTTCTCAATACGATGGGTTGTTGGGATATGAATGAAAAACCGCACTTGTGAGTTCGACCGTCGATATCAGACGAACTGATGATGGTAAAAACATTCTCCGGATGATTTTGAGAACGTGGATCCTCTATGAGGACCAGTTGTTGCAAAAGAAATTTTCTTACCTGCACTATTGATTCAAAAAAAAAATACTCTGTTTTTCTTAGTAAGTCATCCGGTTCTTTGTTAATAATGCCTAAAATATTGATGTATCAGGTAATTTTTATCTTTAATGTAATCCCAACAGCCTTCCAAAATTTGAAAGTAATCCGTTCTTCGATCTTGGTGACCCGTATGATCCAACTTATAAGACAAATAAATGGACGTTTTATTGAACTTAAATTTGCTCTTCCTTGATTATCGACATAAAAAGAAAACAATTTTTTCCTCACACCTCGATGGAAAGTTCGGTTTTCGCCCCTGTTTTGCGGGACGAAAGTGCCACATTCCCTCCCGGCCCAATGTTCAAACGAAACGTGTCAAATTTTCGAAAAGATACCGCCTGCCTTAGCAACGACTTGTTTATGTAATATAGTAGATGTATCTGTGGACCTTTTATAACCGCGAAAAGTTTAATGAGAGAACAACGAAATTTAATACAAATTCAAAAAAATAAATCTTTTACATTGTAACGTATCCAGTTTTGGTTACGTTTAAAATTTGTTTGTTCAGACTCGATCAGGGAGCAGATTAATTTAACGTCGGGTAAAATCGGTAAAACAAGATATATTCTTCAATAAATAGTGTGTGTGTACAGTGTTTTTGTTGCGTCTTGGTATCACGGTGAGGATTCGTCTCGTTTCCGCTTTGTAATCGCGCTGCTTACGTACTAATCTTATTCGTATACTTAAAATACTAACAATGTTTGTATATCGTATTTCGTGGCTCTATATAATTTTAACTTTATCGCGCGTTTACGTTTATAATTTTTGTGTAAAACTCACGGTGTTTTTCTTTTTGTGTGTGGTGTAGTGTAGTGCTGTCCTGTGTTGTATGATGCGTGGGTTCGTCACGTTACGTCCGTTTCGTGTACTGTGATGTGAACTCGTACGTCCTTCTTGTTTCTCCTGTCTCTCGCTCTCTCTCTCTCTTTCTCACGTCTCTGTACCTATTTTTCTCCCTCACAGCTGATTTTGACAGCTGTCACAAACGTGGTTTTCGTAAATCTCTCGTGTGATTCTCGTAGCCGTTCGCACGTTTTCCTGATCCCTCTGGTTTCCTTCCTTTGCAGGTAAGTACTTCCTAGAGCCTTCAGTAGTCGTCGTGGTCACAGTACGCCGGGAACACTCGGAATTACGGTCCCAACAAATATTAACTCACGAAGAGTTAATACTCAATGTGCATACGTGTCTTCGAGTCATTCAAAACGATACGAGTCCTCGATTTCCTCAGGCTTTCGCCTTCGTACGCCCTGAGTATCGTAGAGTTTTTCCTGTCCTCTGACTCGACTACGAATCACTGTCCGTTCGTTCGCGTACCGAGAGACCGTCTTACAACCAGGCCCAGATCGAGCCAGGGCCGTAAATCGAGCGTGTAACACTTTCGTGCATGGTGCTTCTGTGTCGCGAGTTGTTCAAGACTGTGCGAGTCCTCGATTTCCTCAGGCTATCGCCTTCGTACTCCCTGAGTATCGCAGAGTTTTTCCCAAACTCTAACTCTGATACGAATCACTTTCCGTTCGTTCGCGTACCGGGAGACCGTCTTATAACCAGGCAGTGAAGCCAGATCGCGTGCAGAACTTACCCTCTCTCTAGTCCCCTACGCGCCCATCACACAATCAGAGAAGCGCGTGTCCGTGAGCAAGCGACGCTCGGACGCCGTCGGAAAGAGCCGAGCGCGGTCGAGAAACTTCGACCGCGGCTTCGGCAGCTACACCCATACATGGGGACGCTGAGCACGTTCATGTGGCGCGTAAGAGGACTAGAGAGAGGGTAGCCTCTACACGCGATCTGGCTGCACGGCTCGCGCGTGACGTCACCCGACGGCTCGCGCGTGACGTCACCCGACGGCCCGCGCGAGTTCTTCTAATAAATTGCTCCCGCTTCACTCACACCCGTCCTAATGCCAAATGCATTATAATCCCTATAAATAAGTGGAAATATATTTATATTACTAATATTATATTAATTCTCATACTTTTATCGAGGGATAAAGCAACAAAAGAGCAAACGAATACAAGCCAATCATCTATCCGGTCGCGAATAACAAGTACGAGAATGTGCATCTGTTCCTCAAGTGATTAGATGGTCCAGTCGGTAGCGTGCCTGAATACGGTCCGAAGGGGCGCGGGATCGATCCCCGCTCTAAGTACTTTTTTTTATTTTTTATTTTTTTGGCGAATTGTTCATTCGTGACACACGCTCATTGAAATAACAACAATTTTGTAATCGTATGATAATACATCTAAAATTTAGATGTATTATTATACTATACTTCGCTTACGATTGATACGATAATAATACATCTAAAGTTTAGATGTATTATTATATTATACTTCATCATATTTCCATACTTTCTCTATTTATACAAACTTTTACCAAGCAATAAAACATTATCCCCGAAAACAAGTCATCATCATCCATCCGGCCGCGAATCACAAGTACCAGAAGATGCACTAACTCTACAAGCAATGGGATGGTCCCGTAGTAGCGCGTCGGACTCCGGACCACAAGGGCGTGGGATCGATTCCCACGCTCAATATTTTTTTTTTTTTTTTTTTTTTTATGGGCGAGTTGTTCATTCGTAAAGCACGCTAAAATAAATTGCAAAATAATATATATATCACATTCGTCAAGTGGCGAAGTAGGCAAAACACCGAAAAATCAAAGCGTCAGTGCTGAATGTCGAAGTATTTTAACCTTTTCCGATGTCAAAGTTCTAGAGCTTGAAGAATTGTTTTGTTGTTGTTTTGTTTCACACCATTTGAAAAAAATACTTTTCGATGAAAACTTATATTTTTATTACTTGGTGTACATTTTTTACTTTTTAAAGTTTGAAATGTGGATTTCCCTTCTTTTTGTACGAAACCACCGAATGTAATCATGTAAGTAAAAAAAAACAACAACAAAACAATTCTTCAAGCGTTAAAACTTTGACATCGGAAAAGGTTAAAATACTTCGACATTCAGCACTGACGCTTTGATTTTTCAGTGTTTTGCCTACTTCGCCACTTGACGAATGTGATATATATATTATTTTGCAATTTATTTTAGCGTGTTTAACGAATGAACAACTCGCCCCATAAAAAAAAAAAAAAAAAAAATATTGAGCGTGGGAATCGAGCCCACGCCCTTGTGGTCCGGAGTCCGACGCGCTACCACGGGACCATCCCATTGCTTGTAGAGTTAGTGCATCTTCTGGTACTTGTGATTCGCGGCCGGATGGATGATGATGACTTGTTTTCGGGGATAATGTTTTATTGCTTGATAAAAGTTTGTATAAATAGAGAAAGTATGGAAATATGATGAAGTATAATATAATAATACATCTAAACTTTAGATGTATTATTATCGTATCAATCGTAAGCGAAGTATAATATAATAATACATCTAAATTTTAGATGTATTATTATCGTATCAATCGTAAGCGAAGTATAGTATAATAATACATCTAAATTTTAGATGTATTATCATACGATTACAAAATTGTTGTTATTTCAATGAGCGTGTGTCACGAATGAACCATTCGCCAAAAAAAAAAAAATAAAAAAAAGTACTTAGAGCGGGGATCGATCCCGCGCCCCTTCGGACCGTAGTCAGGCACGCTACCGACTGGACCATCTAATCACTTGAGGAACAGATGCACATTCTCGTACTTGTTATTCGCGGCCGGATAGATGATTGGCTTGTATTCGTTTGCTCTTTTGTTGCTTTATCCCTCGATAAAAGTATGAGAATTAATATAATATTAGTAATATAAATATATTTCCACTTATTTATAGGGATTATAATGCATTTGGCATTAGGACGGGTGTGAGTGAAGCGGGAGCAATTTATTAGAAGAACTCGCGCGGGCCGTCGGGTGACGTCACGCGCGAGCCGTGCAGCCAGATCGCGTGTAGAGGCTACCCTCTCTCTAGTCCTCTTACGCGCCACATGAACGTGCTCAGCGTCCCCATGTATGGGTGTAGCTGCCGAAGCCGCGGTCGAAGTTTCTCGACCGCGTTCGGCTCTTTCCGACGGCGTCCGAGCGTCGCTTGCTCCCGGACACGCGCTTCTCTGATTGTGTGATAGGCGCGTAGGAGACTAGAGAGAGGGTAAGTTCTGCACGCGATCTGGCTTCACTGCAACCAGGGCCAGATCGTCCTCGTCGGTACACTACTTCCACGTAGGTGATGCCGTAATTTGAGCTTGTGACACAATTGTGCACTGGACTTCGATTCCCAAGAGTATTTAGCATGTAATGCTCTGTTTAATTCTTGAGACCAAGTCTGATTTTCTGTTCCCTTGCTCCCCTATTTATACCCCGAATATATTGTTTAAACATCCCGTCCCTTTGTGCCATTTGTTTCTCTTAATATTGTTAACTTTTGTCCCTTCCCAAATTTTTCCCTCGACTTGTCATTTCTGTGTGTTTCGGTGTTTGTGTTCATCGACTTTTATGTCTCTGTGTTGTTTCCGTGTGATTGTTATGTGTTAATATTTAAATGTTAAATTTTTTCGTTGTTTTCGTGTTCGGTCAGCTGTCGTCGTTGTGTTGGTGTGTGTCGGTGAGCTGTGTTTACACTTCGGTCGTTGACCCGCGATCATCTGTTCGACATGTTTTGACATATAATAATTTCGGATTTTTGTTTTTCACGTGAGCTTTCTCGGCGAGCGCGGAACCGCGAGCGGCGGTTCGACGAAATAGGGGGGGGGGGGGGGGGGGGGGAGATACGACAGTACATGAGACGTTTGACGTTTCAACATATTATACAATATTATATCTCGGAAATAAAAATTCGAAAAAAAAAAGTTGAAATTAAATTAATTATATTATTTATGGATAATGCAATCGATGTGATAATGAATTATAATGAATTTATATGATATTGAAATTGATAATGAAATGAAGAGTAGAAAAAAGAATTTTCGTTTCATTCCGGGGCTCGGTATATTCAAATTATTATTTATTTTTATTAATATTTAAATCTAGAAGACAAGACAACAAAATTAAATACAAATTAAAAAAGAAAAACTGTCATATAACAAATGGAATTGTATTTTGACACTAAAAATAACAAAATGAAATAATGTTGAAAACGAGTGAATAAGTTACTTGTAATTATTATTGCTATATATTAATTTGAAAAAAAAATTAAAAACACTAAAGAGAATAATTAAAGCGACATAAAATTTACTATTCATTAATATTAATATTGATTGGTTAAACAATAATCAACCACGGGTTTAGAAAGTTGTTAAAATGAAGTAATCGAACGTTTTTTTAAAAAATGCGTAATATAAAAAAAACTTCAACAATTAAGAAGAATAAATATTGTTTAATAATTTTAAAAGTTTGTTTTTATCCGGGGGGCTCCGCCCTCCAACCCCCGCCAGGGGCTTCGCCCCCCAAAAAAAGGGGTCCAGGGCGACATTCCGGCCCGCGTAGCATCCTCATTTCTCTCACCCGAGCCGAAGGCGAGGATGACATTGCTACGCGGGCGGGAATGTGCTTCTTTCCTCCCTAGGTGCGTAATATACTAATTTTACAAGCGTTTGTTCGCTTCTTAAGAACGAAAATATTCGAAATCAACTAATCGTCTGAATGTGCGGGGATTTAGTCGCACAGCTTAAATTGCTTAGATGTGTGTAAAATTGGTGACACGATGCAATTCCTTTAAATCAGGATTATCGTATGCAAAGATGTTCTTGACACGATCAAGTGTTGTTTCGTGAAACTTTTTACTAATTAAGAAAATCTAAAAAAAATTATCAATTTTTTCAAGAAAAAAAAATCTTTTTTTTAATCATTTTTTTTCTTTAAATTCAACAGAGAATAATGTGAAATTGTAAGAAAAATAGAGACAAATTTGTTGCTTTCTTGGTTCATAATACATCCACGATCAAACGCAAAAGTACAGTTTTTTATTCAACGGATGATATTCCAACAACTAACGATCGTGCAGATATAAAGAAAAAAGAAAATTGTAGCCAAATGATCGGGCTAACTGACTTCTGCTTTGAGAAAAAGATTTCTTTTTCATTTTAAAAAAGATTTCTCAAGCTTCGATTCCAAAGTCATAAACGAAAAAATGTATTTTTGATTCCCAACATTTTCTTTGATTGTGCAATAATCCTTGATTGAAAGAAAAGTCGCACTGAAATTTGAGTATTTTGAAGCAAGACGCTTCGTGCTTCAAAATATCTTGTTCGTGTAATTTATGCACAGAGTGCATCTAGAGACGTGGTCGCGTCTCGACACTAAGTACTTTCAATAAATTTATAATAAATAAATAACAAAAATTCTCTTAACAATCACAACATTATTTTATTTAACTTATAATATGTTGAACTCCCTGTGTGAAATGGTCTAATTATATGAAATAATGAATTACAGATTATAACAACAGATATTTTCCTAAGGAGAACAAAGTGTCCTCTTTGCTTGCAATATCGAGCATATGGAATACAACTTGGTTGCGCAATTGCTTATCCAGCTATTTTATCACCAGTGGCAAATTTTATGGTGCGGAAGTCAATTTTTTTCAAGATCCAACGTTATGATAAACCGACCAGTATATGCAAAACTAAGCGAACTCTTATCTTTACCTGACCCACATAGTAAAAATATTATTAATAATCAATTGATCAAAAAAAGGACAATAATGTATTCAAATTCAAAAGAATTTTGATTTCTTTCGTTGCACTAATGCAGTGGATAAAAAATTGAACAATGCTTATAACTAAATTTCTTTCATTTATCAAAAAATGATGTGAAAAAAGTTCATTTGAAAAACATACAATTCAATACAATAGTGTCGGAAACGATCTTTTCGAACCACGGTTTTGGATATCCTAGATATACCATAAACAATGCAATCTTTTGAACAATTGTGTGCATTGTTTTCTGCGTTTCATTTTTCTCCCTAACAATAAGAGCACACAGTAAAAAGAAAACTTTCCCCATTACAAAACATTGAACCTAGTCAATAACATCGTTTAAAATGATTATTCGTTTAGTATTTATATTTTTTTTTTAATGTCAAAGGAGTTTAATTTAATTTTTTAATGGCAAGTTTGTGGTTGGTTCATCTTAATTAAATAGATTTGATTTCAAATATGTAATTGATGTTTTTACCCTACAACAGTTTGCCGTTCGTCATGGGACTTACCGAGTACCATATTGGAAGGATCACAAAGGACATATTGATCTCTGGTTAAAACTGACCAGGCCATTGGGGAGAAATTTGTTTCTATTAGCGATTGTACAGGTGTTGGCGGCAGGTTTCATAACTCATGCGGAAGGCGAATGTTTCTACAAAATTCAATTAAAACTTTTGGACAACCAAGAAGGTCATTTCATCGAAGGAATTTCTTCCGCCAAGAACTGAGGAGAAATCAATCTTTCATACTTATAGAAAAAAACATTTGTGTATTTTTCATAAATCGATTAATATAGAACATCAATCATTGTATGTGAAACAGGGAGTTGTAAAATCATTAAATACAATATAAAATGTTTTTATTCTCTCATTCCCATTCTATCTATGTAGGCATATTGTAATGAGCCAATTACATCTATAAGCAAGAAACATCCACTATTATAGTGATGAATACATCGAAAGAAATTTTGTTCACATTCAATCCAACGCTTTGTTTTTGCATAGGCACATAACGTTTCGTCGTGTCGTTGAATATCGTGTCTGCTAATTTATTATGCGTGATTATCGATTACTGTTAATGACCGAGAACATTTATTCCCTACGAAATTAATGAAAAGTTTATTCCGACAGTGAATCAAAAAGGATATTAAAATTAGCTTTAATATAACGCCATAACTCAATTGAGAAAATTCAAGTCTCAATTGCCTAAGTCATTGGCAGGTCGGTAAAAATTGTCCTGTTCTATTCTTTCTACAAGTCTCCATTCGGTACTAATTTAATTGGTAAATTAGTAAAAGCGATATAATGTGATGAGAAATATAAATAGTTAAGTAACAACGTTCAATCAACAAAAATTTAACAACACCATTCCCTCATTCTTGTCATTTTTTTTAATGAATAGGTAAATACAATATCGATTACAATAATGAACGAATGGCAGTGAAGGAAACCAGCGGCACGATCAGTCTGAGAACAATTATAAGGAAATACAAGTTTCGCAGATAGGTTAACCATGTGGAAGAATAACACTAAGCCGTACAGACAGAAGCTACATTTGCACAAGAAAGAAATATCAAGATTTATTATTTGAAAAGAAATAATTTTGAAATACCTTGACTTGCAATTTATCAAATTACTTTTGGACCTGGATGAAATATTTAAATCGATTAAAGGAGAAATTATAAATAATAATTTTACTTTATCGGTTTTTAATGAAGTGAAAAACGAAACCCCACTTTGCAAAAAGCTAATGTCCACTACTTCGCAAAATCAGTTCTCAATCTTAACAATTTGATTTCAAGTTTCTCTGTACATATATTTACCATCCACTTGCCGCTGCAAATGATTTTAATGCTCCATTTTCCTACGCTTCACCATACAAATTCGATCCCATCGCAGCATTTGCAGCGCTAACTGAGTCGTACCCTTGAAAATCCATTTGAATATTAGCGATATTCAATCCTGTTAAGTATTAATTACAGATACGATAAATTTTTACTAGTATCAACTATGAAACAAGGAGCCGAAAACTCTGAGTTGAAAAGAAAATATCATTTTCTATACAACGGAGAAAAAACTTCGAATACAAAATCTTCTCATATGAAACGCCTTTTAATTTATGTAGTCTTGAGATTGGACGTTCGGAAATTTTTTTTTTTTTTTTTAGCAAAATGCATCGTCTATAGTTATTTAAATTCGAATATATATTTTTAGTAACGTTATTTAAATATTGGCCGGCTTGGAAATTCAAAGGCCTAGTGGAATGAAACTCCACGTCTATGATGGGCTGAACTAAATTACATTTTAATATGCTATAATTATAATTATAATACAATATATTAGATTATAATATTAAATAAACTAGGAGATGAAGAAAAGCACTTGAAATAATTAATCGGCTGAAACTCTTCATACCACGTTTGTTTTCTCAAGTTTAAAAATAATACCAGTACCGCCCTCTGTATTATTTTATAACTTGCATCATTGAAACACAACCAAAATAAGAGTTTGTATAATTTATTGGAACCTTTTTTTGAATTTTCACCTTATTTGTTCTGTTTCACATTTTTGTGTATTACGAATTACAAATTTTAATTGTACTTTCGTTGTGTTTCAACCATAAGGACCTTAACGTCGCGAAACAATTTGCGAATGTTGGCACCAAATTCGTAGATTGGAGTGTTTTTTTTACTCGTTCAAACTCCCGTGCGATCATTACCCCGAGGAATTCATTTTTCTCTGAAGTACATTAAAAGTTGCGTTGTAATATTGAATCGTCGTGATAATCATCGCATATTCATATAAATCTATCCGCGCAATTAATTTTACATTTTGGATGTTTTCTTGTACTGTATTTTAGGTAAAAAAGCAAACAACGTGGGGCTTGTCGTTTTTACGTTATCGTCCATTTGACAATGTGAGTGTTTTATGATCGAATACAAACGCGCAAGTCTAGAGTGAACTATTTACACAACGAGAAAAGGTTGTTCAAGGTGAGGCAAAGCTTGCGCTCGCGTACTCAACTCCTGTCAGTGACATGAAGTCCCTAACCCATGCCTAACTTCTTCCGAATTTGAAATTTCTAAAAGAACATTGATTTTCTATTGCAACACGCGTTCATTTTTTCCGGAAGAAAATTAACGGATTTTCGAAAGCTATGTAGTGAAAAATTTGAAGAGAGTGCGCAAGTGCTATTTGTGTTTCACCTCATATTAACTGTTCTGGCAAAATGAAAAATAACAATGAGAACGGTATTCTATTGTTTTCGTTCTTCTGTGGTTAGTAACTTGTCTACTATATCATAATTAATGAATATAGTTAAATAGTCGGGCAGCATTGGGCAGCATCGCATCGCTCTTATTTACAGCTGGACATGTGAAACCCGGAAACATTGAATTTCCCTTTTCTAATTAATCCTCTATTATTTTTGTTCCGTACATTCACATAATCCGGAATTAAATTTTTACATTTCTAGCAACGAATTGTACTCGGCGTTTATAAAAACATTACGGAAACGCGGGGCTTTTATATTTCTCCGACAAAATACGAAATTTGCATCGCTTGAAATATAAATACGAATTCTTTGATGATAATTTATTTTCATCGATATTTTATTTTCTTCCATTCAGATTTTCAGGTTCCACAATTCGAAAATAAGAAAAACTACTTGCAATGCTGATGATACCGAAATAATTCACTAATTCAATATTATCATTTTCCAACGACAAAAATTTCAAATCGAAAAAACCGCAATGGTTGTAGAGGCTGTCAGAGGGAATCATAAAGCATTATCTCCACAGAGCGATAATGAGAGGCACCTCTGTCTTATCGATGTCATATTTGCACTGATCTGATGGTTCATGTTTTGCTTTATTTAACGATTAATCTTCAATTTAACATTATTTAATTTTGAGAAAGTATTTAAACCAGTTAATTATTTCATTACTAGTCAATGGAAAAAAATTCTGTCTCTTAGCTGTATCCGCGTTCACACGGTACTCACGCTCTACATCCTCGATTCAGACAAATGTATTTTTCTTCATTTTCACTTAAGGCGATGTGTTACATCCGTAAATCGAAGCTTAGAAAGATTAGAAAGAAAGAAGAAGATAGAAAGAGGCAAAACCTATAAATCGGATCGATTTGAAATTTGTTGTAGGTATTTAGTGATATAGCCCGGAGGGACTGACGATTTTAGAATTTCGAAATTTTGAAAATTATTTCACTCTACAAACAAATTTTTTTGCAAAATTTCGAAATTGCGAAATCGTCATTCCTTCCGTGTTGTGTCACTAAATACTCACAAAAAATTTCAAATCGATCCGATTTATAGATTTTGCCTGAGAATCTTTCTAAATTTTGATAGGGGAGGGGTTATCCCCCATGGCCTTAACAATCTAACGATTGCGCAAATTTCGGAGGATGCCGCAAAAAACCTTATTCACTGAGGTCAAGATTAAAAAGCAATTCTATATCGAAGATTATAACAATGGAAAGGTGCTCATAAAAAAAAAACCTTAACGCTGGTCGTCTAAGATCATAACGAGTAACGACGATCGTAACGACAATAAAATTCAGCTTCACGTTAATCGTCAAAGTTTCGGAGAGATCACGAGGAGTTTTTTTTTTATATTCATTTCCCCGAAAGAAATTATTTACTTATCTAAGAGCCTCAGGGAGGTCCGTGACGTTAATTGAGATAATATGTACGTGAGTACATAGAAAATATACGAGGCACCATTCCAAACAGCGAAAAGTTGCAAGTAACAAACGCCGCATCAAGTGTCATTTGCCGAAATGTGGATCGTATTCCTGGCTCGTTTGAGCTGAAAGCGATTGTGTATAATTCATCGTGTTGACACTGTTATGAGATCGATTCCACGAATTTGACGGATAATTATCCATCAGTGGGACGACAGGATTGTGCAAAGTTCCTATTGTTCCAGATCGTAAGAACGAATGACCGTAACGTCTATCGGTCGTCAGAGTACGTCGTTCTCCATTCGCTCTATAATTAAATGGGTGAATTTGGTCGCACTGGGTGTATAATGTGTTGTTCGTAAATGTGCTGTTGTAACGTATGGAAATCGATGAAATATGTGGCGTGGGATCCCGCGAAGGATACCAGGCCATTTGCTAGCATCTTCTATTCTGCCAATGTGTCATGTACTCGTGATAACTAACGGTTATTTTTTCACTCTGATAACGTTTGAGCTTTAGACTCCGTCTAATATCTGGTGTTACAAGTCCCTTGTAGCCACCTTTGTGGAGCAACGAGTCTATCGTTTGTATCTGGTCCCAACCTGTAAAACATTTTTATGGTTTTACTTTTTCACTAAATTAATATTTTCGAACGATACGTTTGTAGAAGCACTAATATTATTTTTACTAAATAGTATACAATTTATCCGTATTATATTTAATGCTATACATAGTGATAAATGAATGACATTCTAAAAATGTTTATAGCATTACGCGCATGCCCTACTTATGCAATTATGATTTTAATATAACAATCGCATCTATGCTATTTATCGAACGTGACTGAGAGTGAACGGGCTCAACCGTTTCATCCTGTTTCTCATTTAATGTTTATTAAAGTGATTAATTAATAATAATTATAATTTATTCAAATTATTACTTCTCATTACGACGAAAATCGCTTACTGTTCGCTTCAAGCCCACACATATGTTCTACGCTGTAACTAACTTGCCTCAAAAAACCATTCTCCATCATACATGTTACCATCCGTCTTACCTTGTTCAGTTGCTACATCCGGAAGATAAGTAGCAGTTCTCTTATTGCCCTTCTCATTATGGAATTCTATGAGAATTCCATGTACACCGAGCTCCCAATCGAGATAGTCGGCTCCATCCTCAAAGTGCCGCAGCAATGAGACTGTAACATGCAGCCTAGGAAGTTCATCCCGAGTGATCGGGTTGAACCGAGAATCCTTGAATGCGCTGGGAAAATAAGAAAGATGATTTTAATCCGATTCTATAAGAGAACAAACAAATTCCATTCAATTTGAATTGATCATATGATTAAAACTATATGAATTGATTATTAATTCATAAAATTATTAAATACAATTCACGTTGTTTTTGTACATTTCATGAAATTTCAATCAATGAAATATTTTTTATGGTCTTTTACCTTGTAGCTGCGTATTCCCTGAGCCCTAGATGTAAATGCATAGCGTTGAAGGTCCCAATGCAGCCTCTCAACCGCATGTCCTTGCCAATCGTCCACGTGACAAACAGAGGGCTGCAAACCAGAGACTTTCGATACTTCTAGAACTATGTTCTTTGTCTATGAAAAACAGATGATTACAGGTGAATCGGTACGTGGCATCCTTTGATTTACAATCGTTCAGGATTAATAGCTTTTACCATGACAGGATAAAAAAAAATCGCTGGGCATCATTTTTAATGATTCAATGCTATAATGAACTTTGTATAATGTCATTGTCCCAGTACAAAGGTAATATTTTTAAAAATTCAGAGCTTGTGAAAAGTATTTTTATACCATTGTATAAAAATATTGATAATTTCAGATAAATTGTTGGTTAACACCAATTTTGCTGGAATTTTACGCACCTCTTCTACATAACTATATATGACTGTGTGCCAAGGGATGTCTCACGATTGTCTTGCGTTTTGTGTTTTGGCGATTAAAAAGAAAAATTTCATTTTTTTGCTACACCCCTTAAAATACTTATTTACCAGAAAATTTGTCAAATTTGCCGAATTTATATTGTTATCTTCAGTGTTGAACTTGACAATATATGACCATATAGGGTAAAGTACCCGGTAGTCGGCCCTGAACCACTAGTCGGCCTTTGTAGAATTTGCGATGCGTGCGAAGAGTATGAACACTAGTGTCAACACTCTTTGCACGCATCGCAAATTCTAAAAAGGCCGACTAGTGGTTCAGGGCCGACTACTGGGTACTTTACCCTATGTTTATGATCACAGTGCTGTTAATATCAATTATTTACTAATGATTATTGAATATTTGTTTATCCGCTTAATGTATTTCTTTACAGGGAATAATTTTCATAAATTAACAAGTTCGATTAGCATAGTACAAAAATGACTCGAAAAAAGTTTCTCATCATATAATGCATTACTCGTCTATCGATCTACGCAACCGGACCTCCGCAATGATTTGGCATTAAAAATATCCAAGCTTTGGATGAGCTTGGTTATTTTTTTGGCCGTGTTTTGCGCGCCTGTACACATGTATCCAACTACTACAATACATGCCTCGTGAAAAAGGAAGGAAAGAAAGACCATTGCGCTAGAGCAAGATGGCGAGAGGTCAACACCAGTCAACACTTGAGAGGGCGATCGTAACAAAGGACACGATAGTCGATGATCTTGCAATGTTATAAAAAATGTTTGTCTTGAACATGACATTGAAAATGCTGACCATGAAACAACTTACAACGCTTCGTTGCTAAAATTTGGTGGTTTCGGTGGATCGATCTGATGCAACTGAGAATATAAAACGTCAAAGCAGTAAAAAGCCATTTCAGGCTGTACAATCGCAGATTTACGAATGTGATGAGTCCCATTGTGCATGACGGATGAGCCGTTGCACACGATGCTAGATGAGTTGTTTAATTTTTGTTTCTTTACTCCTGAACCACTGGCAGACATATTTCGTTATGGTTTGTTTGTTTTTTTTCGTACAATTAAACACAAAATCTCGTGCGAGTCTAGGCAAAGAAAAAGCAAAACACAGATGCGGACGATTGGCACGGACAAACAATACTCTCCTCCTTATTTTTTGCCTCTAGCCTCAAGCATTGAAATATAAGTACGATTGTGAGTGCCACCGGGCGACCCGATGTGCGATCTCAGCGTATATCGCTACCTCTCAGCATGCTCCGTTAGATGGTGCCACTGTATTCCTTGTTGTGGCAGTATTTTTATGAATAATTACATGAGACTTTAAACGATGCAAGGAGATGCTTTATTTATTACAAACCAGTCGAGAGACGAGAGGCGACCGTTCTCTCCGGAAACGGAAAATAGAGTGAGAGAGTGTTAACAAACTTTTCCTACGCCTAGCCTGTGGCGACTCAAAGTACGCTGGAAGGAGTTGTTCGGATGTATATTCTGTTGATAGCACCCAGTGTCGGTAAATGAGAATTCATTTATCGACGGTCGCTACAGTACTCCCCCCCAGTGTTGTAGCCGCGCGTATAGTCTAGAATACGAAATTAATCTTTTTCCTCACACCTCGATGGAAAGTTCGGTTTTCGCCCCTGTTTTGCGGGACGAAAGTGCCACATTCCCTTCCGGCGCAATGTTCAAACGAAACGTGTCAAATTTTCGAAAAGATACCGCCTGCCTTAGCAACGACTTGTTTATGTAATATAGTAGATGTGTCTGTGGACCTTTCATAACCGCGAAAAGTTTAATGAGAGAACAACGAAATTTAATACAAATTCAAAAAAATAAATCTTTTACATATTATACAAAATTATATTTCGGAAATAAAAATTCGAAAAAAAAAAAAGTTGAAATTAAATAAATTATATTATTTATTGATCACGCAATCGATGTGATAATGAATTATAATGAATTTATATGATATTGAAATTGATGATGAAATGAAGAATAGAAAAAAGAATTTTCGTTTCATTCCGGGGCTCGGTATATTCAAATTATTATTTATTTTTATTAATATTTAAATCCAGAAGACAAGACAACACAATTAAATACAAATTAAAAAAGAAAAACTTTCATATAACAAATGAAATTGTATTTTGCCAATAAAAATAACAGAATGAAATAATGTTGAAAACGAGTGAATAAGTTACTGGTAATTATTGTTGCTAAATATTTACTTTTAAAAAAAATTTTAAAAACGCTAAAGAGAATAATTAAAGCGTCATAAGATTTACTATTCATTAATATTAATATTGATTGGTTAAACAATAATCAACCACGGGTTTAGAAAGTTGTTAAAATAAAGCAATCGAACGTTTTTTAAAAAAATGCGTAACAAAAAAAAAATTTAACAATTAAGAAGAATAAATATTGTTTAATAATTTTAAAAGTTAGTTTTTATTAGGGGGGGCTCCGCCCCCCAACCCCCGCCGGGGGCTCCGCCCCCCGACCCCCGACGAGCTTTCCATCCTGGTGCGAGGAAAAACAGTATACGCACCACGGGAGGAAAGAAGCAATTCCCGCCCGCGTATTGTCACCCGAGCCTTCGGCTCGGGTGACAATACGCGGGCGGGAATGTGCTTTTTCCCTCCCTAGGTGCGTAATATACTATTACTAATATAATATACTATTTTTTAGCGGCGTAGGTTTTTATACTTTCTGCCGGTTGCGATAGTTCTTGTGGCGCTCTCTCGAAAAAAACTGGTTTTAGTCTTTCGACGTTTACAGTAGTACGCACATTTTTAACATTAACAATAAAAACATAGTCGGACAATCTCTCTATAATTTCGAAAGGCCGCTCTAACGGTTTTTTAACACTGTCAACACGAACGAATACGTGAGTACACGTATATAAAGTTTTATGCGTAAAAACTTTGGTGCGACTATGATGTGCGGCCGGAGCGGAACGAACACTACGCATAGTCTCTCGAAAATGTTCAAGGAAAATCTGTGGGTCCGTCGGGAGCTCTTCGTCGATGAAAAATTCTCCGGGGAGTCGTAACGTGACGCCGTATAGCATTTCCGCGGCTGTGGCGCCGAGATCCTCTTTGAAACTGGAAGGAAATCCAAGTAAAACGACTGGTAGCACATCGGTCCACTCTTTTTCGTTGTGGCACATAATTGCTGTTTTTAAGGAGCGGTGCCACCTTTCCACAATGCCGTTGGAAGCAGGGTGATACGCTGTAGTTCTCGTGCGTTCACATCCGATGAGATTTGTTAATGCTCGAAATAGCTGCGACTCGAATTGGGCGCCTCGGTCGGTAGTAACTACTGACGGAGCGCCGAAACGCGCGATCCAAGCGGTGAAAAAGGTTTTAACAATAACATCAGCGGTAATGTCTAAAATCGGCACTGCTTCAGGCCATCGTGTGAAACGATCAATCATCGTCAACAAGTAGCGATAACCGTTCGAAAGAGGCAGTGGTCCAACGATATCCAGATGTATTTGGTGGAAGCGACTGTTTGGAATTTCGATGTGCTGAGGTGCGTTCTTGTTGTGTCTGTGGATTTTGCTCCTTTGGCAGGATAAACACGTTCGTGACCACTCTGCGATGTCTCGATTCATTTTAGGCCACACGAATCGCTGGCTGATTAGTTTTTGGGTTGCACGCCCACTGGGGTGCGAAAAACCGTGGGCAGAGTCGAAAATTCGTTTTCGCAATGAAATCGGGACGTACGGTCGTACCTCGGTACCTGAAACGTCGCAGTAGACAGATATATCGGTATTATCTAATCTTAATTTACGCAATACTAATGATGTTGGTGCTTCTGATTCGACTAGTCGTTTCAATTCTTCATCATTTTCTTGATGGTCGGCAAGCTCTTGTGTACTGATAATAACAGGCATGTCTATTTGCTCCAGACGTGAAAAAGCGTCTGCGACGACGTTTTCCTTGCCTGGAATGTATTGAATGTCTGTGGTATGCTGACCGATAAAATCCGATCCGATCCGACAAAATTTTCGCGAAAACGCGTAGATCAATGGTTTATGATCAGTACAGATCGTGAGGTGTCGACCTTCGACTAAGAAAAGGAAAAATTTTAGGCTAGAAAAAATCGATTGTAGTTCTCGGTCGTATGTCGAGTATCTGGCTTGTGTTGGCGTTAATTTCGCTGAGAAAAACCCTAGTGGTTCCCATACGTCGTTGCGAGATTGCTCCAGAACTGCGCCGATCGCAACGTCGGAAGCATCAGTTTGGAGTCTCAAGGGGGCGCCAAGCGGAAGATGTACGAGAAGGGATGCCTCGGAGATTTTTTCTTTGCATTGTGTAAACGCCCCGTCGGTTTCTGGCGACCAGTGAATCGGGCGTAAATCGTTTTTCTTCGCCCCTGCAAGAAAAGCATGTATGGATGGGGCTTGAGTTTCGGCTGCATTTTTGAGGAAACGTCTATAGAAATTCAATATTCCTAAAAATCGCCGTAGTTCCGATATGTTCTTTGGCTTAGTATAGTTTTTAATCGCGGCGACTCGTTCTTCTGTAGGTTTAGTTCCGTTTTTTGAGACGTTGTAACCCAGATAATTAACTTGATTCTCGCCAAACAACGCGACGGTGCGACTAGTTTTCCGAGTTTTCGCTCGTCCATGTGCATGGTTCTCGGCATTTTCGAGCGTCTTTTCCGAATTTGTGATGAAAATAACAAAATGGGCGTTCGCGACGACTTTGAGAAGGTGATCGGCCACGTGGAGATGACCTGCTGCGACCCTGGGAAGGACTTTGCCGTCGATCGACCTTGAGTTGCGAAATCTCTCGCGTAAGCCCGTCGAAAAGGCGTTTAATCTGAGCAAGCGTAAGCTCATCCTTCAGTGCTGAAGATTCAGTGGTGCATGCGATGATACCGCTAATATAGTTGATTTTGAAACTTCCAAAATTTTGTCAGCCTGTAAAGCTAGTTTCGAAAGGTCGTTTACCTCACTGATAGCTAATATACCCTTAACGGGCATCAAGCTCAGCTGTTCAACTCAGAATCGAGGGTACCGCCTCTCGCGGTAGCAGAGCGCAACTCCGTGCCACTAGTAACCAGCGCCTTCAGCGACAATATTGTTAATCGAAGTAGGTACATACATTCAGTGCCGTGCTGCGAAGAAGGACCCTGAGAACACGACTCGCGCGTGACATCACCCGACGGCCCGCGCGAGTCTTCTAATAAATTGTTCACGCTTCACTCACACCCGTCCTAATGCCAAATGAATTATAATCCCTATAAGTAAGCGGAAATATATTTTTATTTGTATTATTATATTAATTCTCATACTTTCATCAAACGATAAAGCGTTATCCCCGAAAACAAGCCAATCATCCATCCGGCCGCGAATCAAAAGTACCAGAAGGTGCATCTATTTCATAAGCAATGAGATGGTCCAGTTGGTAGCGTTCCTGACTTCGGTCCCGAGGGGCGCGGGATCGTTCCCCGCGCTCAGTATTTATTTAATTTTTTTTGATGGGGCAATTGTTCATTCGTGAAACACGCTCATTGAAAGAACAATTTTGTAATCGTATGATAATACATCTATAATTTAGATGTATTGTTATATTTGTTAGGAAATTGAATAAATTTCAAATAGTACTCATTCCTTCACATTATCTCACTTCATTCTTTCATTGTCTCATTTATACGTCCTAACTTACACCCATCTGGAGAGGAACTGCCTTTCTCGTCTCGCCGTTCCGAAATTATTCGCTCACATAACCGGGAGTCGAAAATACCCCGCTTCGTATACATATTTCGTATTACATATTATACTTTATAATACTTCCATACTTTCTCTGCTTATTCATACTTTCATCATCATCATCTCATTATACCTGAAAACAAGCCAATCATCCATCCGGCCGCGAAGCACAAGTAACAAAAGGTGCACTCAGTTCACAAGCGATGAGATGGTCCCGTTGATAGCGTGCCTGACTTCGGTCCGGAGGGGCACGGGATCGACCCCCGTGATCAGTATTTAAAAAAAATTTTTTTTATAGGGCTGATTGTTCAATCGTGAAACACGCTCAAGCAAATTTCAAAAGAATATATATATCACATTCGTCATGACGCGAAGTAGGCAAAACACCGAAAAATCAAAGCGTTAGTGCTGAATGTCAAAGTATTTTCACCTTTTTCGATGTCAGTCTTTACGCTTGAAGAATTTTTTGTTGTTGTTTCTTTTACTTACATGATTAAATTCGGTGGTTTCCTACAAAAAGAAGTGAAATCCACATTTAAAACTTTATGAAGTAAAATTGTACACCAAGTAATACAAATAGTAGTTTTCGTCGAAAAGTATTTTTTTCAAATAATGTGAAAAATAGAATCAACATTAAAAAAAAAAAAAATCAAACTTGGGGTGCATGGTTAAGAAAAAGAGGTTGCATGCACGTCAAGTTTAATTTTTTTTTTTTAAATGTTGATTTTATTTTTCACACTATTTGAAAAAAATACTTTTCGACGAAAACTACTATTTTTATTACTTGGTGTACATTTTTTACTTTATGAAGTTTTAAATGTGGATTTCACTTCTTTTTCTAGAAAACCACCGAATTTAATCATGTAAGTAAAAAAAACAACAACAAAATTCTTCGAGCGTAAAGACTTTGACATCGGAAAATGTTAAAATACTTTGACTTCAGCACCAACGCTTTGATTTTTCGGTGTTTTGCCTACTTCGCGTCATGACGAATGTGATATATACAGGGTGACATGTTAAGGGTGGCCACCCCGTTTTATTTAGCCCCCCGTAAAGATAATCGGATGGGTCGCAGGTGATTTTTGCAGAAAATTTTCTGAACTTTCCGATAGAAAATACGGCGTTCATCGGAAAATGATAGGTTTTGCAGCACAAAAGTGACGACTACGAAAATAATGTGAAAACATATTTTTTTCTGATAGGAATAAAGTAGACTTTATTTCGAATACGGGACACACGCGAAATTTTTTTTTCGAGTGTCGCATCATTAAGAAAAGTTATGTCAAAATTGGGTGTCATAATACCAATTTAAACGTATCTGAACGCAACGATGGAATCGAATGAACGGGGCTGTAGTGTTATGTCTCAAAGTCGGTTTGTCTTTTGCGCTCAAGTTCATTCTCCCAATGTTAATTTTGTATCTGTCAGTGTGAAATGCCAAAAATTTTATTTAAGAAATGTCAGGTTATTGAAAAATATGTCGTCAACGAGCAGACGACGCAGCAAATCACGCTCGTACCGCTGGTTCAATTCCGTTGTTTCGTTCAGTCAAATTAAAATTTATTCGATAACGCGCATTTTTTATATAACTTTTCTGAATGATGCAATACTCAAAAAAAAAATTTCGCGTGTGTCCCGTATTCGGAATAAAGTCTACTTTATTCCTATCTGAAAAAAATATGTTTTCACATTATTTTCGTAGCAGTCACTTTTGTGCTGCAAAATCTATCATTTTCCGATGAACGCCATATTTTTTATCGAAAAGTTCAGAAAATTTCCTTCAAAAATCATCTGCGAACCGTCCGATTATCTTTACGGGGGGCGAAATAAAAGGGGGTGGCCACCCTTAACACGTCACCTTGTATATTCTTTTAAAATTTGCTTGAGCGTGTTTCACGAATAAACAATTTGCCCCATAAAAAAAATATTTTTTAAATACTGATCACGGGGATCGATCCCGCGCCCCTCTGGACAGAAGTCAGGGACGCTACCAACGGGACCATCTCATCGCTTGTGAACTGAGTGCACCTTCTGGTACTTGTGATTCGCGGCCGGATGGATGATTGGCTTGTTTTCCGGGGACAATGTTTTATCGCTTGATGAAAGTATGAATAAGTAGAGAAAGTATGAAAGTATTATGAAGTATAATATGTCAGATGTATTATCATACGATTACAAAATTGTTCTTTCAATAAGCGTGTATCACGAATGAACAATTCGCCCCATAAAAAAAAAAATGAATAAATATAAAAAATACTGAGCGCGGGGAACGATCCCGCGACCCTGCGGACCGAAGTCAGGAACGCTACCAACTGGACCACCTCATTGCTTGTGAAATAGGTGCACCTTCTGGTACTTGTGATTCGCGGCCGGATGGATGATTGGCTTGTTTTTGGGGATAATGCTTTATCGTTTGATGAAAATATGAGAATTAATATAATAATACAAATATAAATATATTTCCGCTTACTTATAGAGATTATAATTCATCTGGCATTAGGCCGGGTGTGAGTGAAGCGTGAACAATTTATTAGAAGAGTCTCGCGCGGGCTGAAAAAAACTCGAAACAAAAGATTTCAAATGTATAAACAAAATTCTTCTGTCTAATGCGTGTCATCTCAAAATCTTTTATTTATCACCTTATTTCGAATACATACTTATTGCAAAATACAGATATATATTAAATTCACATGCATTCTATTGCAATTTGCAGTAATAATACATCATCCGCAGTAGAAAAACATAATCCACTACATATAATACTGCGAATGTCACTTTGCATGGATTTGAGACTCGGGGTTCTCGTGATCGCATAACACGTTACTGGGGAGCTCACGGATTTACCACTAGCGAACCTGACGAAAAATGCTCTAACTAAAAATGACAGATCGAGAGTAGAGAGAGAGAGAGAGTTTGACGCCTCGGAGTTTTCTTGACGGATTTTTCGTTTATTTCGCAATAAAATAGACCGCGAAGTGTTTTAAAACATGAAGTGATGTGGTATGCACGGTGCTCTGGTCTGAAAAGACGTGGGAAATGTGCGTAGAATTCATAATAAAAAGAATACTTCTGGGTTCGACAATACTGTCATGGAGGACGAAAGTCGCCTCGGTTTTTCTATGATTGAATACTAATTAACGAAAAAATTGCCACAAAAAAAACTACCAGAGCACCATTCTTCTCAGGGAAGAAAATTAACTTTTTATTGTTATTCATTCAATAAAAGCATATTGTGCGAGAAATCCGTCAAGAAAGTTTTTTAGTTCGTGGATTTGCCACTTGGCGTTTCGTATGCTATCGCTTGATGCCCGTTAACCTGATCGGGAAGTTGCTCGAGGAAGAGGGTGCGTAACATTGAATCATTACATTGACCCGCAGCGAGATTGCGTAATCTCTGCAAAAAGTTTGACGGTTTTTCGTCGGTGAAGTCGTGGCCACGTAAAAGTCGTCGTAACTTCGATTCTTTAGTCTTGTCGAAGGATCCTATTATCCTTGTTTCAAGCGCGTCATATTTTCCGTTATCCGGCGGCGAGGCTATTATATCAGAAACGAAAAGAAGAACTGTGTGATCGAGATTAATGATGATGTACCTGAATTTGGTTGTATCGTTCGTAATGTTCGATATCGCAAACACAGTTTCCGCTTGCATAAACCACAAAACGCGGTTTTCTTGCCAAAATGGTGGCAGTTTGATAGCCCGCGCCGCATTTACCGTTACATCGGCGTCGAGATCAGCGTGGGGTAATCCTTCATTTGTCGCTTCGCCACGCTCTCGATTTTCTGCCATCGTTGCCTCAGACTCGATCTGCTCCGTAGAATTTTCGATTTCAGGCGGCGGTGATCTCGGAAGAACCATTTAAATAATATTGAAGATTCGTGATAGCATTTACACAGAGATGACTTGGCGTCAACGTTGTACAAACACGTTTTGAATCGACGATAATAATGGCTACGAGTCCATTCGCGTGCGTCACGCTTGCGAGAATGAAAAATGTCGGTCACTGACGATAATCGTTTGTTCGCGAAATTATTAGGTCGTCCGTTAGCGATGAAAATTCACTCGCGTATAAAGTCTCGAATCGTCCATTAGGAATAAGAATTCACTCGTAAGGAATTCTGAATCGTCCGCCAATTATAAAAACGTGCTCGCGAAAAACGCGATTATCACTCAAGCGCTGAATTATTGCCGCACGCGGAAAACGTGGTTTTGGCGAAATTATAAACGATTAGCACAAATAATATCGGCGCGCTAATGAAACGTGGAATCACGTCGGGTTCACCAGTATACTGTGGCAGTATTTTTATGAATAATTACACGAGACTTTAAACGATGCAAGGAGATGCTTTATTTATTACAAACCAGTCGAGAGACGAGAGGCGACCGTTCTCTCTGAAAACGGAAAATAGAGTGAGAGAGTGTTAACAAACTTTTCCTACGCCTAGCCTGTGGCGACTCAAAGTACGCTGGAAGGAGTTGTTCGGATGTATATTCTGTTGATAGCACCCAGTGTCGGTAAATGAGAATTCATTTATCGACGGTCACTACATTGTTGTGGCGACACGGTTACACATGAAGTCGTCGCATCGAACAAAAGAACTGGAGAGAGACACGGCTGCCACAGCTGTGGGGAGAAAAAGACTATGCGTTGAAGACTATGGTTGGTAACCATGCAGAGTTTTCGAGAGGACTTCAACGACGACGCGCGCGTTTTTCTCTTGTCCGTTTTCGGCGGCTTACCTTTTGTCAGCTATCGTCCAAAGTAATAAAACTATTCTTGTTGCACTCCCTGTGTTGTGTTTACCCATCACAAAATAAGAATTTAAGCGTAGAGACCTGCAAGCTCTACATTTGGTGACCCCGACGTGATAACAAAAAGACAAAGGGACGCCATCACCGAACGCGCGCAAACGTTACTTCTTCATTATCCACGTGATCGGCGAATCTCGAGCGTTTTACAATTCTCTTCACGATTTCGCAACGTGCGTTTACAAGTTCGAAACTCTCGAGTTACGACTGACTTTCCGTATAATAATGAGCGTTACACGCTCACCGGCGCAGTCTGAGGGCCCGGGGGCTGCATCATCACACGTGGTGCCGGACAGCAACAACGACGCAACAAACCAGACGCTCATCGACTTAGAGGAATCTCCGGGCACACCTGGACAATATCCTCCCCAGGTGGAGGACGTACGTAACGTAAAATTACCGCCATTCTGGATGCGGAAACCGGGGTTATGGTTCGCGCAAGTTGAGGCGCATTTCCACACACAGCGAGTCACATCCGACACAACGAGATATTTCTCAGTGATCGCGAGATTGGATTCAGATGTTCTCGAACACGTATCGGACCTCATCGAATCACCGCCAACTACGGATAAGTATCTTACTCTCAAAGACGCTTTAATCGAACGATTTTCCGATTCAAAACAGAAATAGTTATCCCGATTGTTGAACGAAATGGAATTGGGTGATAAAAAACCGTCACAGCTGTATCGAAAGATGAAGGCCCTTGCTGGAGATAACCTCTCGACAGACGTCTTGCGAACATTGTGGATGCAACGCATGTCATTCAATATACGATGTGCTCTCTCCGCCAGCGAAGACATCGACCTATCGAAATTAGCTGCGATCGCCGACAGAATGGTCAAGGCTACGGCGCAGCCGGCATCGCAAGTTTTCGCACTCGATTTTAAGCAGTCAAAGCGAGTCAATTCAAATGACAAGTCTTATGACGATCGTTTGTCTTTAATGGAGAAAAGTTTGGCCGAACTCACTTCATTGTTGAAAGATAAAATAGATCTCTCAGACACAGATAGCAAGCAAGGACGGCGTTCGAGATCGCGTTCACGTTCCAAAAGCAACACGAGGGACGTCGCTATTTGTTTTTACCATCGTTGTTTTGAACCAGCGGCAAAAAAATGTGTCGCACCGTGCGCGTTCGTCACTCCTGGTCCGCTGGAAAAAACCGCGGAAAACTAGGGTTGCCGCCGTCAGTCAGCACGGTCAGCGACGGCATACCACTGAAGTTCCGCTTGCACATCACCGATTCAAAATCGAACATTGCTTTCCTCGTGGATATAGGATCAGACGTTTCTGTCATTCCTCAACGAATTATGTAACTCGTGTTAAAGCAACTTGACCTCACGTTATTCGCAGCAAATAATACGGCAATCAAAACGTACGGAAACAAGCTGTTGTCGTTAAACATCGGTCTCCGTCGTACCTTCCAATGGCCTTTTATCATCGCAGACGTAGCAAGTGCTATATTGGGAGCGGATTTCCTGGTCCATTTCGATCTTCTCGTCGATTTAAAGCAGAAACAACTGATTGACAACACCACAGGTTTGACTTCCCGCGGGAAAGTCTTGCAAACGACACAATACGGAATTTCTACTGTCGACCGACAATCGGGTTTCATGGAAGTTTTCGAGGAATTCCGCGATGTAATCACGCCTTCGAAATCTCGCGCTCACATTCCGCATCCGGTGGTTCACCATATCGTAACCGAGGGACCGCCTGTTGCGGCTCGTCCGCGTCGCCTTGTGGGTGACAAACTCGCTGCAGCAAAGGACGAATTCCAGTATATGCTCGAGCAAGGTTGGTGTCGCCCTTCGAACAGCCCTTGGCAAAGCCCATTACATCTGGTTCAAAAGAAATCGGGTGATTGGAGGCCCTGTGGAGATGATCGACAGTTTAACGCCAAAACCATTCCTGATCGTTACCCAATTGCGCATATCGAGGATTTCGCAAGCAGGCTCCACGGAAAAACTATCTTTTCAGCTCTCGATCTGGTTAGAGCGTATCATAATATACCAGTCGCAAAGGAGGACATCCCAAAAACTGCCGTGACAACGCCGTTCGGATCTTTTGAATTTTTGGCAATGCCTTTTGGACTTTGCAATGCCGCACAGACGTTTCAGCGTTTCATTGATTCCATCCTACGAGGGTTGGACTTCGTCTACTGTTATCTCGATGACATTCTCGTCGCTTCTTCGAACGAAGTAGAACACAAAGATCACCTACGAGAAGTTTTAAAGCGACTTTTGAACCACGGGTTAACCGTTAACCTTGCCAAATGCTCGCTGGGCAAACCAGAGGCACAATATCTCGGGTACACGATCTCTAAGGACGGAACTACACCTCCCAAGGAGCGTGTCCAGGCGTTGAGCGAGTATAAACGACCGGAGACGATTGTGGAATCACGCAGGTTTCTGGGTGTCATTAATTTCTATCGCCGTTTCGTTCGCCGAGCTGCAGACATACAGGCACCGCTAAACGAGTACTTGAAAGATTCGAAGAAAAACGACAAGCGACCTATACAGTGGAAAGACGAGGCAATCCGTGCTTTCGAAGAGAGTAAGGAGAAATCCGGTCGAAAACGTTCCTCTCATGCTAACGTGCGATGCTTCAGACGTAGCCGTCGGGGCAGTGCTCGAGCAACAAGAGCGCGGGGAATGGCAGCCGTTGGGTTTCTTCTAAAAAAAAACTCAGCGGACCGGAGACACGGTATAATACCTATGACCGAGAACTTTTAGCGGTGTACAAAGCGGTAAAACATTTCAAGCATTTAATAGAAGGACGGAACTTCGTAGTGCGGACTGATCATAAGCCGCTCACTTTCGCGTTTTCACAGCGACCCGACAAAGCTTCGCCTCGTCAGCTTCGACAACTCGATTATATCTCGCAATTCTCGACGCAAATAATATACCTTCCGGGATCCGAAAACACGATCGCAGACGCTTTCTCGCGTTTAAACGAGATCAGCATGCCTGTCGTTGTCACGACGGAGGAATTGCAAACGGGACAAGAGAACGACACGGAACTACAACAACTCCTCGAGACCCCGGGTTCGTTAAAATTGCAGAAAGTGGAGATGAACGAAAGCGAAACGCTTCATTGCGATACGTCAACCGGAAAAATGCGACCGTACATTCCCGAGAGTCTGCGTAAACGAATCTTCGACTGCGTCCATGGATTGGCACACCCAAGCGGGAGATCGACGAGCAAATTGATCAAAGATAAATTCGTGTGGCCAGGGATGAGAAAAGACATTTTACTCTGGGCTCGTACATGCGTGCCGTGCCAAAGAGCTAAGATCCATCGACATACTAGAAACATCCCTGGAGATTTCGGCACGCCAGACAACCGTTTCGACCACATACACATGGATTTAGTCGGACCTCTACCACTGTTGCGTCGCAACTATCTAGTTATATGATTTTTAATGTTTTCTCAAACTTCTCAATGTATTTTCTGTTCATTTCTTGTATTGAAATATCTTTGGTGGTAGGATATAAGCATAGCGATATTGCCCCGAATGGCTCTTCAAGCAAGCGTTATACTAGCTTATCTGAAGACCTTAAAAAAGGGTCTATAGGTTTTCGGTGATCGAACACGCGCTTCAACGATCCATTGTCGTTCGATCACGTGAAACATTTATATGTAGACGAAAAAAGTGCTATAGCTTGACCCTTCGAGCCTCCTTTTTTGTCTGTCAATAAGTTTATCATTTCTCTCTTCGTCATTTAATAAGTTTATTATTTCTTTGAAAAGGAAAAAGGGACAGTCGAATCCTTTTTAGCACGAACTGCTGACATCTGTTTGGAATTATAACAATCCACGTTCACCAATTTGTGCTCGCCTCTGTCGCGCCTTCAAATCCCTTTATGAGTGAATCGTGTCACACAACTCCGTACATAGGATAATTCTTTAATTACCATGCAGATGTTGGCATTAAAGGAGGGTTAAAACTTTGATTGCACGGCAATTCCTCGATGGAATTTCTCGTAGTCATCGGGGTTTTTTCTCCTTCAACAATATTTAATAACAATTTCATGATTGGCTACGACGGTTCACGCCTACCTCGTACCGTACACCAATCAGGATGAATTATAAAAAATACCGAATTTCCAGCGTCAATTTTCATCATCAAGTAAAGTCAGTCTTAAACGATCGCTTGAACTAGCAACATCTTCAATCTTTGTCACACTCGTCCGAACGATAATATTTCTGTTAATTAATTTATCTTGTTTTCTTTCGTTGCGATTATAAATAAATCTTAGTTCATTGTATATTACAAACAAAACAAATCGTAATGCATTCAACACAAACTGACAATCGCGTCCCAATCATCAAAAGCATAAATTTTTACATTCAACAACCGCACAAGATTAATTTGGCGTGCAGCGTATCTTTTCCCGAACAAACTACTTTCACGCGCATTGCCGACCTTTTCCCATTAATTTTAGATCGATCTAAAGAATGAAATTAACTTTTGATCACAGTTTCATTAGGTAATGTGATAACGATCTGTCGATTGGTGTCGATAAAATTGCGCCCAGACGTCGGATTTTCGTGTTTCATTAATTTCATGATTCCAATGCGTGCCTTAGTTTTGACGCTGTAGCGTCTGCTTGAGATGTCACGCATGCCGGATTTTCATGAGCGCGACTAGTTTTCGGTCACGCAGGGCGAGTTTCCACCGCGTTTACATGCTGTATAATGGAATGAACGAGAGTATCTTCATATCATATCTCGAGTATCTCGACGTATCTTTTTCCCGCAAACTGAGTTTACGCTACGCGTTTTCTAACCTCTTCGAACAAAGTTATAAAATGTGGATTAGAAAAAAACGTCAGCTCTTATGAATTTCAAACAGTGAAAAGTCCTTTCCAGTAAGATGAAAATATTTTCGTAAATAAAATCTGATGAAATAACCATCGACGTGAGATTTGGATGAAACAAAAATAAATGCATACAAAGATGGCCAACTTCACATAGATCGCTAATGGTGCATTAAAAAACAGTGTGGTTTCAATTTACCGGTATCATACATAACCTCATCTGTTAATTTAACGTAGAAAAAAAATAAATAGAAACGAATACATGAAAAAAAAAAATTCACAGTAACAAGATCGACAAAGGTAAGAAGAACAATTAACTTAACAACAACTTGACTCAATCGTAAAGTTATTATTCAAACGATTTCTCTCTATCAATATTGATTTAAAATCAGTTCATTTAAGAAATTCGATATACTTTGTTGGTAAAACTAAATCTTTACCAAAACGAATGATATCCCAGAAAAAATCGTCTACGACGAAAAAAAAATTGGACAAGTACTTTGTCGTGTGCTTGCTCTATTCTTTTATCACCCGCAAAACCGGACGCGACAACAAAAAAACTTTGATATTCTTTTATCACCCGCAAAGCTGGACGCGACAACAAAAAACCTTTGATATCATTATATTGGCCAAGTTATAAACGTTCATCATGTAGTCACAAAAACCACACCACTCCATGAAAAAAAGTACTTGGCGCATTTTTAATTTTAATATACATCATACGGTATTCTGAAAAAGATTTACATCTTCTACAAAGTATGAGTATTAAAATTAAAAATGCGCCAAGTACTTTTTTTCATGGAGTGGTTTTGCACGTTTTACGAACAGCTTTACTCATGTGGTGTGGTTTTTGTGACTACATGATGAACGTTTATAACTTGGCCAATATAATGATATCAAAGGTTTTTTGTTGTCGCGTCCAGTTTTGCGGGTGATAAAAGAATAGAGCAAGCACACAACAAAGTACTTGTCCAATTTTTTTTTCGTCGTAGACGATTTTTTCTGGGATTAACCCCATACGAAACAACCACCTTCACGAGATTTTCGTTACATCCTCACGATGATTGATCGATTCTCTCGCTGGCCGGAAGCTATACGATTACGAGATATCTCGGCCGACTCTGTGGCTACAGCTTTATACACACATTGGATCGCTAGATTTGGCACACCTCTCACGATTACGACCGACCAGGGAGCACAGTTCGAAGCAACGCTTTTCAAGGCTCTTACTCGTTTGATTGGAGCCCACAAAACACCCAGTACCGCATACCATCCAGCGGCAAATGGCATAATGGAACGATGGCACCGTACCCTGAAGGTCGCAATCATGTGTCACGAGTCATCAGCATGGGTAGATTTGCTTCCCACCATCCTTCTCGGCCTCCGTACGTGTTATAAAGAAGATTTACACGCTTCCGTCGCCAAGCTCGTATACGGGACAACACTGAGAGTTCCGGGAGAACGAACGAAGGTTTCGTAGGTTTCGCGAACGAAGACGTCACCGGAGATCCACAGATTTTCGTTGAAAGATTTCGAGAGAGCATGCGGGACCTACGTGCTACACCTACAGCTCATCATTCCAAACGGAGCAGTTTCGTACACAAGGACCTGTACTCCTGTACAAACGTCTTTTTGCGAGAGGATGCCGTTCGTCGACCACTACAGCCTCAATATTCCGGACCGTAGGAGGTGGTAACACGAGATAACGATCGTGTTTTTACCATCAAAGTAAAAGGGAAGGAGAGCAAGGTAACAACAGAGCGGTTAAAGCCAGCGTATATCGTGAATGAAGACGCCAGCCCAATCGAACGAGTAACGGTGGATGGCACAAAAACAAATCGCCCGCCAGGTGCTACTAAAACTTACGCTAATAAAAAGAAAGTTTAAATCGTAACGCTTTCGCTCGGGGGGGAGTACTGTGGCAACACGGTTACACATGAAGTCATCGCATCGAACAAAAGAACTGTAGAGAGCCACGGCTGCCACAGCTGTGGGGAGAAAAAGACTATGCGTTGAAGACTACGGTTGATAACCATGCAGAGTTTTCGAGAGGACTTCAACGATGACGCGCGCGTTTTTCTCTTGTCCGTTTTCGGCGGCTTACCTTTTGTCAGCTATCGTCCAAAGTAATAAAACTATTCTTGTTCCACTCCCTGTGTTGTGTTTACCCATCACAAAATAAGAATTTAGGCGTAGAGACCTGCAAGCTCTACATTCTGCTCGTGTGTGACGCCGGCGCACTAAGTGGGATAAGCGCCGAGCCAGAAGCAATTGTGAGGTCAAATCCGCAGTACATCTATTTATTTACTAAGGTTAATTTTTATGTCGAAATGTCAATGCCGAATCATTTCTGTTTACATTTTATAATTTCTAATGAAAAAATTATGTTTTGTATAATAATTTAAGATTTACAATAAAATTGATATGTAATTTGATATTTGTGGCCGAATATAAATTGAGCCAATCAAATAATTTTATTTCTATCCCGAGAAAATGTAGCAACACGGCTACAGTCAGCTACAGCTGATCGATGGAGCCTACATAAAGGAGTCCGAACTTCCGTGAAGGGGGGATAACCCCTCCCTTATCAAAATTTAGAAAGATTCTCAGGCAAAATCTATAAATCGGATCGATTTGAAATTTTTTGTGAGTATTTAGTGACACAACACGAAGGGAATAACGATTTCGCAATTTCGAAATTTTGCAAAAAATTTTTTTTGTGGAGTGAAATAATTTTCAAAATTGCGAAATTCTAAAATCGTCAGTCCCTCCGGGCTATATCACTAAATACCTACAACAAATTTCAAACCGATCCGATTTATAGGTTTTGCCTGAGAATTTTTCTAAGCTTCGATTTACGGATGTAACACATCACCTTAAGGAAAAATCATGGTGCACTATCTCGCTGCTGGCAGTCTCGACAGCCGGATGTCAGTAATTCCCTAGGACCAATGTTCACCCAAATGGTGATACGTTTCAGTTCTGTCAGTCGTGCTGAAAAGCATTTTAGAACGGAAATCTAGTACTTACAGTACTGTCAGTCAATTTCCGAACACGCTGAAAGTAGGTACCGTAGGTACATACATTCAGTGCCGTGCTGCGAAAAAGGACCCTGAGTATCAATAACCATCAAAAAGTGACGATTTCTATTTTATATGTGTAATGAAAGTATATGTTCCTCTAATTGTCGTGTACTCTTGGTGAATATCAAAACAGTGCATGAACTTTGTTTATATCATAACTGGTGCCAGAAAATGTAAAAAAAGTAATGAGATCAATAAAAATTCGTAGTGAAAAGCCTTGGTTAGTGTTGTAAATATCTTTGACATATGTTTTTCCATATCATCATATTGTTTTATTTCAGTTCATACCATTTTTGTGATTACAAACTTTCATTTTTATTTCTCGAAAATATTGTAATCTTTTCTCAGCACAAACTTTCCACTGGATGATAAAAGTCGGAATTGTCTGGCAAAATGGTAAATATGAAAACCATCGCTGCAGCGTTGAACAACGCAATTCCTGAAAATTTGAAGACCAAATTTTGAATCCGGTACAAATTTGTACACCAAGGATGGTTGGGATAATGCAATTCATTTGCATCGTGTATAAGCTCTTTTGCCAATCATCATTGCTGCGTCGAAGAAGGCTCCTTTTTTCTTGGAAAAATCAACATTTTTTATCAGAAACAAAAATGGGCAGGACTATTATGATATCGCATGTCAATAATTTCATTTGCATCATCATTGCTGCGTTAAACGAACTCTCCGTTCCTTTGAAAAATCAAAGTTATTTATAAAAATGTGGAGAATTAGAAACTAATCTGTCAAAGAATGTTCTTCGCTTGATTGAAATTCTAGAAATTATGTATCGATGTAAAGGTATTCATTGCTAATTTTATGAAAGAAGGCTCTCAGCTTGTTGCAAAAGATAGCAATTGCCTATCCGATTGCATCGCGTACAAGCTTTTTCAATATTTTAAAAAACCTTTTCGAAGTTTACCCTTTTTTTATCGTTTGATTTTACTTTCTACAAAATATCGAAGAGCTCCAGCGCAGAAAACTTTCCGCTTGCTATAGAAGGTCAAAATTCTGTACCGTAATGAGAACCATGGCTGTTTTCGGTGATGAGGGCCAAAGGCTTTTTGTGAAAAATCAGAATTGCCTATTTTCACATATAATACCATCGCTGGTGCATCGCAGAAGGCTCATTTTTTTTTTGGAAAGAATAAAAATTTTGTATCTAATGCGAAAGTGGATACAAAAAACTATCGTGATGCAGCGTCAACATCAAGGAACATTATTGCTGTGTTGAAAAAACTCCTTGTTCTCTCGAAACATCGAAATTGTTTATAAAAAATGTGGAGAATTCGAAACTGCTCTGTCGAAGAAGGCTCTTTGCTTAATCGAAATTGTAGAAATTCTGTACGGATATAAAGTATTTATCGCTAATTTTAACAAAGAAGGCTCTCGATATTTTGCAAAAGATAGCAATAGCCTATCCGATTGCATTGCGCACAACCTTTTTCAATATTTTCAAAAATGTTTCTAAAGTTTATCCTTTTTTTATCCTTCCATTTACTTTCTACAAAATATGGAGGAGCTCGAGCGAGGGAAACTTTTCGCTTGCTACAGAAGATTGCTACAAAATTCTGTACAGTAATGAAGAATCATGGCTGTTTTCGGTGATAAGGGCCGATGGCTTTTTGCGAAAAATCAGAATCACCTACTTTCAGATACAATAACCATCGCTGGTCCTTGCAGATAAAAATCTTTGATCCGCAATAAAAGGGAACACAAAGAACCATTGCAATAAAGTGTGCGAATCATATCATTCGCATTCTATAAAATCTATCTGATTTTTTTCGAAAAATTTTTATAGTTTTTCTATTTTCATTTTTCCTTCCAACTGTATAGAGAATTAGAAACTGCTCTGTCGAAGAAGGCTTTTTGCTTAATCAAAATTATATACATTCTGTATGGATATAAAGTATTTATCATCCCTCATGGCAAAATTTTAATTTTGCCAGGGAAAAAAGTGGACACAGAAGACTATCGTGATCAACGTCTCGTTAATTTTATTCGCATTGTGTACAAGCTTTTTTGTTTTCCTTTTACATATGTTCAAAAGCTTTCCTTTTTTTCACCTTGCCATTCGACTGTAGTGAATATTCGACTGCTCCATCGAAGATGGTTCTCCGCTTGGTTTAGAAGATCTAAGAGCAACATTTACAATTTTCCATCCCAGGCTACGGTAGATATAAAAACAATCCTTGCTGTCTCAAATACGGCTCTCTGCTCGGTTTCAAAGATTAAAATGCGGAAGTGAAAAACCATAGCTATCGAAGGTGAATAAAGGGGATCTTTGATGAGATTTTGAATGCGTTGTTGGGGCGGAGTTCCAGCGAAGAATGCAACGTTGGTCCTGATATGCACTGCTGTATCAAATACAGTATTTCTATTTTTAGCAGCAAACGAAGATCTTTTTTCAACGGGGCTGTGAAATATTTCCTAGTCGTCATATGGGAAATTGGTAAATGAAATTGCTCAAACAATGTATAAAAATGGTGTTTTGTATCGGATTCGATATCCATAGTACATGATGTTGATGTTTCTCTGCCAAGATCCTTCTTCGACGAAGCAATGGCATTTTTTTTAACTCCGACGAAAACTTGGAATTGAAAACTTTGAATTGAAAACTTTGAACATCAGGGAGAAAAATGGACTTCATGAGATTTTCGATGAAGCTTTTTAGATGCCCTTTCGGAAGGGTTTGTCTATTCACTCCGGTATAGTATACAAAAAGATGTTTTTTTTTGACAAACGACATTCCACGATACAACAATAGATGCAATTCCCGAGTGAAATAAAAGATTTCAGATCACAAAATATGCACACATTACAAAAAATAAGAGAAAAAAACTCGTAACAAAAATTTTCCAACGTATAAACAAAATTCCTCTGTCTTGTGCGTGGCATCTTAAAATCTTTTATTTATCTCATTATTTCGAATTCATACTTATTGCAAAATACAGATATATATTAAATTCACATACATTCTATTGCAATTTGCAGTAATAGCACATAATCCGCAGCAGAAAAACACAATCCACTACATATAATACTGCGAATGTCACTTTGCGTGGATTTGAGACTCGGGGTTCTGGTGATCGCAAAACACGTCACTGGGGAGCTCAATGATTCACCACTAGCGAACCTGACGAAAAATGCTCGAACTAAAAATGACAGGTCGAGAGTAAAAAATGGCCGCCGCTGTACGTTTGAGGCCTCGGAGTTTTCTTGACAAATTTTTCTTTTATTTCGCAATAAAATTAATCGGGAAGTGCTTTAACACATGGAGTAATGTGGTATGCATGGTGCTCTGGTCTGCAAAGACGTGGGAAATGTGCGTAGAATTTGTAATGAAAAGAATATTGTTGGGGTCGACAATACTGTCATGGAGGACGAAATTCGCATCGGTTTTTCCATGATTCATTACTAATTAACGGAAAAATTGCCACAAAAAAAAACAACCAGAGCACCATTCTTCTCGGGGAAGAAAGTTAACTTCTTATTGTTATTCATTCAATAACAGCATATTGTGCGAGAAATCCGTCAAGAAAGTTTTTTAGTTTGTGGATTTGTCACTTGGCGCTTGGTATGCTATCGTATCGCTTGATGCTTACTTTTCCTCTTTTTGACTGGACAGCGTGAGCGCTCATGGCATCGAAAAGCTATGTACGTGAGCGGACACAATGACTGGCGATGCCCTGTGCCGAGCGTTGCCGAAACTACCCGATCACCCCAAGCAACCCCAACGACCCCAACCACCCAACCAACCCCAACTTTTTAGCTTCAAACCGGCCATAAGGAGTACGCTTCTATGTGACTCTATTTTAATTTCCTGAATTATTATTATATTTTTATTCTTTTCACGAGTTTCATCATTTCGAAAAATTGATCAGAAACATTTGGTGAATCGTAGAATATTGACAATAACAAAGATATGTATTGTACATTTCGTTTGATTCCAACGATACAAACTTCAAAATTGTTATAAACGTAAACAAGCAGTAGCGACAGTTGACAAGTTCTTTCTTCCTTTCTTACCTTTGTGGCTGGCTCCGGTTGGCGCTGACATGGGCCAACCATACGGCCATGTACTATGTTGACAAGTGAATGCAAGGATACTTTTTTTTCTCTATGATGTAAATCTACGACTGATACATGCGCTTGTTTACATGACATAAGTGCGTGAAAATGAAAAGAATCCTATTTGGAGGTTATACTTGTTAAAAAATGGGTAATTTGAGCAACAAAACGTATCATCGCCCCCGAAGAAAACACGCTAGCCAGGTAAATAATCGTTTGATTTCCAATCCATCTCAGGCCCGAAATATTGTTGACAAAATTATTCTGTTTATAATTGTCGTAGCACAGTCTCAGCGATATCATCGGAGGTAGATGCTCGGGAAATAAAGAAACGATGGAAGAACGATCAGGTGTACCCCGTTGTTGTGACTCGCGAAAAAGGTGAGCAATCGTGAATTATAAATTTCCAACTTAATTATTGATGATAATATGTGTCGTTTCTTTTGCCCAGTCGAAGCTTTGAGCAGCTTTGCAGTCATCTAGGTTCTGCTAAAACTGCATGGCCAGTGAGTCGCTCCGTAGCTTCATTTTTGCCACAATTTAGAGTTAGAGATGATCCTATTAGAGCTGGTTATGAAGTTCAGCAGCTGATAGCTAATGGCGCTTACAGCAGTGTGTACAAAGTTCAAAGGGATTTGGACCATAAGATTTATGCTTTAAAAATTATCGGTAAAGCTAAGATAATTGAAGAAGATGGTATAGAACAGGTAAAACAAGAAGTTTCAACACAAAAGATGATTGGTCATCATCCTTTTGTCGCTCGTATCTTGGAGTACTGGCAAGGCAGAAAGACACTCTATATAGGTATGTTCAAACAATTCTACTTAAGGCCAACCACTCCCCTCACCTTCTACTTTTAATTGTCCCTCTTCTTGCACTTTATTGTACTTTTCTCAGCAATGGAATATTATGGCAGAGGTGAATTATTTACACTGGTACAGGATTATGGACGCTTGCCGGAGTCTGTTGTGCGAATACATATTGGGGAAATTGGACTGGCGTTAGGTAGCGTAAAAAAAAATTTGAGAGGAATACTTGATACAGAAAATTATCAATGGTTCAAATCCACAACTCTTCGTGTCAACATGTAGATTTTCTCCACAATGCTGGAATTGTGCACAGGGATGTAAAGGCAAAGAACGTTCTCCTGGACAACAATGGTCATGCTATACTGATTGATTTTGGACTGGCCAAGTGGCTGGCGCCCAATCAGAGGACACGGACAATCTGTGGCACTCCGGAATACATGGCTCCCGAAATCCTTGCAAAGGAGCACTATGGACACACTGTGGACTGGTGGTCCCTTGGTGTGCTTGCCTGTTACTCGTTCACAAATCAGGTCTGCTATTGACTACTTTCGAAACGCTCACATCATAGATTAGAACTAAGCAAGGTTGTAAATTGTTTGCAAAAAATTTGAGCCCATCTTAAGAACCACAGTACAATCTAGGTCTTGCTCTTTTTTTCCTACATTCCTCTCTTTTGTATGGTCTTGCAAATGGTATTCAAATTTGCACTTTTAAAACAACAAAACCATAATTTTCCTATTTTTTTCTTATTACTTTTATTTTATTTTTTGGATATTAGAGGTCTGTAATTGCAATAATATCTAGTGCAATACTGATATATGATTTTCCTAATGATTGATAGAATTTTAGCACATTAACAGGTAATAATAAACGATGTATTATATTATATCATGTCCATATATAAGACATTGAAAAATATCAGTAGTGATAGATGTGTACAGACATTGACTTATAAAATTTTTTGTAACGAGTATAGTTTTATTCAATCGTATATGGAATATTGGATAATATTTGTTCGAAGTGAATGAGAAATAGGACATTTTATTTATTTAAATATTCTCTACATATCCACGAACCAGATTTCTAATGATACTGCTTGTATAAAATGTTTAGAATATTGAAAATAGTGTTATACAAACTCAGGTGGTAAATTCATAAAATATACGTAGGATATTATTCTTATTTACCAGATTACACAGCTTAACAAAATAGAATTAGTTATTTGTTCCTCTTAATATTTCTGCAAATTTCTATGTTTGAGAATACACAATTTTCGAATAATGTCACGAGAGTACCAGATTCACTCCAGTTTTTATGTTTTGAAGTAGTCCTGGAAGCTCAACAACATTCAACCACAGGTGTAACTTTTTATAACTTTGTTATACAGTTACAAGTTTGTTTCCGAGTAAAACGCAATAAATATCCGTTCATTTCACGCATCGGTAAATGATACCGAAAAGTTTTCGTTATCATCTTGCCAATGAGCTACCAATGATTTCGTTCTAAAAAAAATGTTTCTTCCGCTTTTTCAATGACTTAGAATATCCTGTCTATGAAAATATTAAAAATTTGGCTTGAAAAATGGGAAACATTTTTTTTTACCGATTGGTATGAATGTAACACATTGGCATGAATATAGTGATGCATTTTTTTCATCATCATCATGCATCATTTTGTATAATCAGACTACTGGAAAATGTTGAAAAAGTTGAAAAAAAAAAAATGTTCGGTGGAATTGTTGAGAAGAATGCGCAAACGTCATTTCATCGAATTTTCAGCATGTTGATCAATTATGAATAAATTGATTTTAAAAACTCCATACCCCTGTGAGAAATGTGAATATATCGTTTACGGCGCTCGAATATCAATTTCTTCGCGTTAAACCACAGATCGATACCTCTCAGCACAATAGGTGGCGGGAAATTTTACCTATCATTAATGCATCGATAAGCGCTTTCTGCTCAAAAAGTACAAAAGTTCAGGGGTCATTTTTGATACTTTGTTAATTCGATCGTACATATGTATTTTTGATAAAACATAGTCTATCATCTCGAGTGGTCATACTAAACCCGCAAAAAGGCCAGTATGCCGGTAGACGGTAGAACGAATGAATACGAAAACATAGAGGTTGGATTTTATCATTTCTGCCGACACGCCAGTAGAATAGTGATCTGATTTTAAGATGACGCGATGGTTTGTCATAACCAATAGTTTGTTTTCAATAAATCAGCCTATTTCATGATAACTCGTGTCAGAAACTGATTGTACAATACAGTTGTATTACACTTACTTTTGATTGTTGCTATTGCAATAATAACAAAATCCATTAAACCAACAAAACAAAGTCACTCGACATTATTGGAATAATTTACTCTTACTTTTTTCACCCACCTCGCGGACAAGTCCCGCAACGCGCCGGCCCGTGCCAGTATACTGGTTTATGCATGCGTTTCATTTGTCGACAATTACTGATGGACTGTGCCGATTTATTTCGGTAATGTTTTTCAACTGCAATCATGCCTATTGCGTCGACGTCGTGTTGTCCCGGGGCTGCATCCGAAATTTCGTCATTTTTTTTTTATTCTACAAAGACAGAAGGTCGCTAAATTAAGTATTACAACACAAACGTTCAATGACCTTAAGGCTGTAATGGTCATAGCAGATTCGTCGATCGAAATTTCTGATACTCTGAAGGGTGTTTGAGTAAAGATTTGTCAAGTGTTCTTTTGGTTGGAAATATAACGGGCAAAGACTGTGAACAAATTAATCTCGACATAAGTAAAATCGACCTTTTTCTTGAAACAAGTATATTTAGAGGTCGACGACGAAGACGCTTGAATCTTGAATTCGAATGATGAACTTACACTCGACGACTTCTTCCATATACACCCAGCCATCATTTAGCTCATTTAAGTTAGCATTGACTGGATAATAATCATTATTAGTATGCTTTTTCTACTCTATGCGAGGTTGAAAAAAAATCTTCAGTATGTCCCGTATTCACAGTACATTTTCATTCATTTTCATAAAAATAAAATGGATTTTTTATCATTCATTTGAATACAGTCACTCTTTGCTGCAGGACTCATAATTCTTCGATAACCGTTGTATTTTTTCTTATCGAAAAGTGGATGGAGTCCCTTTTACAAAGCACCCCCCATCTGTTCGAATAAGATCTCTCGGCGGAAAATAAAAGTACATGGCTTATCGTAATCAGACGCGCGACCAAACGACGACGATTGTAAAAGGCAAAAACTCAATGGTTGATTGCGTGTTATACGGAAACCCTGCCCGACAAGAACAACGATGTTGAAGTTTGCATCGTTGAAATCCAACAGAATATACGCAAAACTTTTTTTTTATCGTCAATATTTTATGATTTGCTAAACATTTTAAAGCAATTTTTTGCAATTATGACACTTGTAAAAAAAGAAAGAAACTATAATAAGAATTCCGAAAAATTCAATTCGTTGAAGTCCAACCATGCAACTTCAAGATCATCAAGAACAAGTTATTGCCTGCTGTTTTCATTATTTGTTCGTACACTGTTCTAGAACTTGGCTTGGTTTAGCTCGCTTAGTAAGCATTAAAATGCACAGTTTCTGCAGATGATATTGAAAATATGATGGGACCGTTACGTAATTTTTGATCCATGTTATCCTCTTGTCCCATCTATTCACTTATTTCGGGTCGGTGCAGTATATGAGTATAAAATATACTAATTAAAATAGCAGCTTTCTTCGAAAAGTATTTTTTTCAAATAGTGCGAAAAATAAAAGTACAGTAGTACCTCTCTAAGAGAGCCCTCGGTAAGAGAGAATTTCTCCGCCGTTCCGCTTGAGCGGTTTTTAGGGCTTCCCCCACCTCGCTCGAGCGCTTTCAATGTACCCGACACCTCGATAAGAGGTCACGAACGATTTTAGCTAATCGCATGTGTTTAAATCACAATGTTTATAGATTCTTACTTAAAATCCTCATAGATACTGAAATATAATGAAATAATGAAATATATATATGTACATTATATATTTCAACTTGAAGTACATATGCAAGATAAATTGTGATGTACATATTTTATTATACATTATATATGTCCGAGTTTCGATAACGAATATTTTACGTATATTTTGGCGGACAAAAAAATTATTGAACATTTAGTGAAAGTCTTACAAAGTTTCGCTTTATATTTGTTACAATGTTGCAAAAAAAAAATCAAAATTTATTTATGAAATTCATTTACACATCGATATTCAATGAGATATATATGTACTTACCCGTGAAACGACGCGAAACACAATACTTTCCGTAACTTGTTGTCAATTTTGCTCACGATGGCTCGTGTCCTCTTGTCGAGGTCGAGTGGAGAAACACGAACACGCCACCACATGCGCAATTCTCGAGCGCTCTAACCTAGTGGTGGGGGAAGGCTTCGGCGACGAATTTCTCTAACTTTTCTTCCCCTAACCGCCCTACACCTCTCTCTTAGAGAGGTCCTACTGTAACATTTAAAGAAAAAAATCAAACTTGGCGTGCATGGTTAAGAAAAAGAGGTTCCATGCACGCCGTGTTTAATTTAATTTTTTTTTGGAAAATATTACTTTTATTTTTCACACTATTTGAAAAAAATACTTTTCGAACAAAGCTACTATTTTAACCCTTTAACGTCACAAACACACTTTTCAGAAGTCCTCTTTTCGACGTGATTATTTACCATGAAAATGTCAGCGAAACAATTCTTAAAGTACCTTGTCAACTATTTTCGAGGGTGCTCTTTCAAATGGTGCAACTACATTTCGATAACATTTTTTTTTGTATCATATTTTTGCAAAATAAGTTGAAAAGACACGAACTTTTGAGTGACATTTTTTTTTTCATTTTGAATTTCGGAAGTCTTATCGGATTATTTTCGGACCATAAAGTGCCTTAAAGGTGTCCTCGGTAGTTGTACTTTCGAAATATATAAAAAAAAGAAAAATTTCTCCGGCGTTATACCCACAAAATAACAATAAATAAACTGACAAATTTTTTCTGTTTTGGATTTCTCCAATATTATGAACCGAACGGGTCTTTTACGGTCCGATGTAAATTGGCTCTCGTTTTCGAGTCACTCATCAAGAATTTGACATTATTTTTGCAACATTAATTTGTTTAAACAAATATCTTGACCAGTCAATGTCACTATGTAAGTTGCATACGGTTTCCGATGTTTTTTGGGTCGCTCGTCACGAATTTGACATTGTTCTTGCCAAATTAATTTGCTTAAACAAATTATTCAAAAAATCATTGTCCCTATGTATGCTGCATATGGTTTCCGATGTTCTATGGGTCGCTCGTCACGAATCTGACATTGTTTTTGCCAAATTAATTTGTTCAAACAAATTATTCAAAAAATCATTGTCCCTATGTATGCTTCATATGGTTTCCGATGTTCTATGGGTCGCTCGTCCCGAATTTGGCATTATTTTTGAAAAAATAATTTGTTTAAACAAATTGTGACAAAATTTCAAAATCTTCCAAGAGTGCAATCTACGGGAAATAATAGTGCAAAAAATGTGTGTCCATTTTCTATTTTGAAGATAATGTTGTAAGTTGCTGTGAAATTAGTATCAAAATTATAAACACACAGTAAACATATGACATGCTTTGATTTTATTTGGTTTGAATTATTTTGCCCCTTGAGGTCTCGTTTGCCCATTCGAAGTTCATAACGAAAAAGTTAAATCGATGATCATTTGAAACAAATATGATTAAGAGTCGCGGTAGCGACTCGGGACAAGGACATTTACTGCCCTACCTTACCGACACTGTCGAACTGCTACCGCGACTCTCTACGCCAAATTGCTCATTTTTTGACCTTTCCAGAATTTCAATTATTAACCCTGCGCGGTCCCACTATATTTTGACTGGCTCGGCGGTCCCACAGGGTCGTTTGTGACCACGTGCAATTTTCAACGGGTTGAAACGCCTTAAAAAATCTGAAAAAATTCCTGAGTACTCCTCAATTATTATACAATAAGAACCAATAGTTATCAAAGCCCAAAAGTTATTGTTTTTTACGCTGTAAATAGCTATTTGAGCGAAAATGCATGAAAAATGTGTTTTGGCTCAAAATATTTTTTGAAAAATAATGTGCGATAGGGGAAAAAAAACCATGGATTCTTGTCATGATCATTCTAAGGTTTGAGAAAAACCTAGTCCCGATCCGTTCTGCCGAAAAAAGTATAATTATCCAGTCACCTGAAAATGGACAATTTCAAGGAGAGGAAAATCGAAGAATTCGAGGGAAAAAAATGAATGATCGTGTTTTACGTTAAAAATTAGGACTTTTATTATACAAATAATTGTAACGTCGTAACTCTTCCGCCGTCCTCTCCAGCATTCTACAAAAAAAACTAATTTTTGAAAAAAAGAAATTAGTTTTTCGAAAAAAAAACAGATTTTTGAAATTTTTTTTCATTTTTGTATTTCGTTTAAAGTAAAAAATAATCACAAAAAATAAAATATTTTTTCTCTGTGCAATTCCAGAAAAAAATCAAATTTTTGGAGCAAAAATTTTTTTTTTTAATTTAAAAAAAAAAAAAAAATTCCTTAAAATTAAATTTTATTTTTACATACCTTCCCACACTCTAAGACACGTCCTGGACTCAAAAAACACGGTTCATTAAAAATCAATTTTCCTTACACGCCGGTCCCACAGAGTCGTTCGTGACCAGGCTTTAACTTTACTCCTCTGAAGGTCGAAGACGAACTGGCTGAGGACGACCAAACTAACGCTGTGGGCCCCTCTCCATGACAAGTTTTTTTAGGGGTAGGAAGTAGGCCCGGCCCATTTTTAGATTTCAAGGAAATCCCAAGTGAAATCTCGCTCTGGTCACAAACGACCCAGTGGGACCGTGCAGGGTTAATTAATATTTTATAATTAATATTTAATTAAGGATATATATTTGAAGAATTCTAAATGCACAGATACATATATATTTTTTTCTATCGAACGCACAAAACAGAAAAATTCTATTTATAGGTATTATCTGGCAATCTTATGTTAATTTTAATTTTTCGTTGTTTTGATCAACGCTTTTTCGACCGTCATTTTTCGCAATCGCAATCGTCAGACTACTGAAGTTGTTATATGTCACTTTCGATCGAATCGTATGGTTTGATGATAAATTAAAATAGTTTTAACGACAGGAAAAGAATATGAAATAGAATGAGTGAGTGTTAAATTTCAAATAATGGAAGGCGTTTTCGTGATACGTAAACAATTTCCTCTATGTTTGACTTATGCTATTACGATCCATAAGAGTCAAGGTTTAAGCTTAAAGAACGCAGTAATAGATGCTGGAAATTCAATTTTCACTTGTGGGCAAATTTATGTTGCTCTGTCGCGGGTTACGACTCTTCAAGGGTTACATTTAGTCAACTTCGATCCTCATTCTGTGAAAGCGAATGAATTGGCTGTTATCGAGTATAATCGATTCAGGATAATTTTTCGTCCCAATCGCGCGCAGCTAATATTTCCAACAAACCATCAGAATCGAAAGTTCCAGATTTTATATGGGCCCTTCCTAAAAATATTATCGAATGTCAGTCAAAAGTTGAAGATAAACCACGACGAGACCTGTGGCACGTTAATGGATTTGAGAATACAGATGATGTTTCGTGTTATGCTAATGCTATTATGCAGTGCATTTCCAATTGTACAATTTTAAAAGGAGTATTAATAAGTAGTGGCGTTGTAGAAACTAACGCAATAAGTAATTTACTCCATGCTTATGGAGGTCGAAAAAAAGACTTGAATTCGTCTGTTATCATAGAATGTTTGGGAGAACCGTTTAATAAAGTTAGGCAACAAGATACAACAGAGTTTTTTATGGGCATTTGTAATAAGCATCCAATTCTAAAAAGTGCTGTTGAGAATAAATTGACAAGTAAAATTCGATGTCAGGCATGCCAATATACAACCGTTCACGAGCAATCAAATAATGTACTACTACTAACATTGCCGTCAACAAAAAATGTCCTGACGCTGCAGGAAATAATTGAAAGTAATTTTTCACAATGGGTCTCAATCGACGGCTGTGTGATAGTTGTAGTAGCATGAATAGACTTATGAAAACCAGTATTTCAGTTGCTAAACAAGTTTTGCAACTTGCCTTGGTGTCGTTCAATACGGATACTCTGCAGTTGCAGAAAAAGAGCTATGGGATAATGTAGTTTTATTTGCACAACCTTTTAGTTTTTTACATAGTTTTTACATATCATTTTCCTTACTTATCTAACATATTGCCACTTCATTCATCCCGCCCCGCGCCTCTTCTTTCCACCCCACCCTTACATATTCGCACAATCCTCCATCCATTTCCCCTCTTAGTGCCGCGATCAACTCTTTAATTGCTCCTTCCTCCTTTCCCTTCATCCATATTTCTATTTCTTTCCTGCTTTTTTCCTTCACTAGTTCCCTTCGTTTTTTACATACGAGCAGATGCTCCATCGTTTCCTCCTCTTTCCAACAAATTCTGCACCCCCGTTCCTCTTCTCCTTTTTTCCCCGTTCTCCCAACATTCCCACATCTCATCTTGTCCATGTTTCTTTGTCCCTTCCTTTCACCCCTTCTTCTGACGAACAACTCCATGGCTCCTCCACATTTTCTACTAATTCTTTGGATATTCAATTGTACGTTGATTTCTCTATCGCCTCTTCCTCTTTTTTCAGTGTCTCTATCTTCAAGTTATTCAATCCTTTCTCTACCCATCTATCAATTTCTTCCTCGCTCTTTTTCTCCCAGATCGTTCTTATAACCTCTGCTATTTCCATTTCCCCTAGCACCTTCTTCAAATCCTTCCCCCACTTACTCGGCCTTCCATTTACCAAACCTCTAATTTCCTCCATCAAACAAATTCTTGGCCATCCCTCCTCCTTCATTCTTAGAACCTCTCGTACATATCTCAGTGCCCTTTCCCTAATGATGTATTCCATCGTTATTGCCCCGGTTTCCTTTCTCCATACGTACCTTGGTGTTCTTATGTCCACTCCTAAAGCCATTTTACAACACCTGTTATGTACACTCTCCATCACTCCAATCCTTCCCATTTCCCATACTTCTACTCCATACAACAATCCCGCTCTCACTATTGCCTCCATCAAATACAGCCTTTCTTCCATCACATTTCTTCCTGCTCTCTTCCAGACTTCCCACACCGCATTCGCTGCTTTCTGTGTCTTTCCCTTGATATACTTCGCATGCGAAAGAGATATAGGATTAAAAGTGTTCCAAGTACTGCGGTCACGGTTTGTGGTCAACAATACAAAGTTAAAAGTGCCGTATTTCATCACGGGAAAAATTGTTATAAAGGTTATACAAGCATGTTTCGATTTGGTACGGCTTCATGGATTCTTGTCGATGATATGAAAATCGAAAAACGAGATTGGCCGAGAAATGCTAGAGATAGTTATATATTTTTTTAGAAGAAATACATAAATAATTTCGTATGGTTAGATATTTGACGTTGTCCGGTTTTATATATCTAGCCAATAGACTATTTATATAGAGTGTTTCACAGCGATGTTTATAGCCAGTAACTACACTTCCCAATGACATTTATCTGAACATACCGACTTGGCTATTTCTTCAATTTCTAAATAGTTTCCGAACGGGCACCGATAGAATTTCAAAACTTAGACTTCTTGATCGATCAGTATTGTTCATTCATGTATCAACATATTAGAGGTTTGGTTTATCAAGGCTCTGATGTTAAAATTTGAAGTGGACAGAACATTTTCGGAAAATCTCTGACTTGTACCATTAATCTTTGCAAAAAGTTGCCAAATAACCGTAGAAACACCAAAAATGGTGTGCAAAAATTCCACACAAGTACATTCACATGCAACGTTTTCCCGAATTGTCTATCTCCAAAAAAAGTCGTAAAATAATCGCATATGTTGTATTATGAGCTAAGTACATGGGCTTTATAACTCTGCCGACATTCGGTGACCCGTTATTCTCGAGATCGATAAAATGAACGTTTTGTGATTGAAATATAACTTCAGAACTAACATGATAGTTAGGTTCCTGAGAAATTTTCGACTTCAAGAATCAAGAATTATGATTTTGAAGTTTGCATCGTTGTAATCCAACAGAATGTTCGATAAACTTATTTTTCTTGTCAATATTCTACGCGTTACTAAATATTTATATAAGCAAGGATCTAACGATCCTTCGTTCAGAAGATCGATAAAAGACGTTTCGTGATTGAGAAAAATATAGCTTAAAACGTAATATGTTAGATAGGTTCGTGAGGAATTCCCGACTTCAAGAATCGCTTATTGATTGCGGCAAAATATTACCAAATATTGTCAAAAAATAGTGATGTTTGCTGCTAGGAATAATGAATTGGAGATCAATGAAAAATAAGAAAGTAATTAGAAACAGGTGATTAGTTCAATATCTAGATGAAGACTCAACGTCACGATTCAAGAATAAGCGTTAATCCACCAGTGTACTTGTCCGGCCCATCACTTTTCATTCAAATTTCTCAATCAAGTACAACAATGATCTATCAATAAAGGAATGTACCCATAACGTGGAAACATGATTTAATAATATTTATATTATTTAATTTATAATTTAATAATAAAAAAACAAAAATAGCCCACTAGATGACTTCGGGCTGATCTTGAATGCACAGATATTTTTTTTTTCTTATCGAATGCAAAGAACAGAAAAATTCTATCTATAGACATTCTCTGGCAATCTAATTTTAATTGTTAATTTTCGTTGTTTTGATCAACGCTTTTTCAACCAATATTTTTCGCAATCGGAATCGTTAGACAACTGAAGTTATACGTCACTTTCGAATGATATGGTTTGACATCTAAGGTTACACGGTTATTAAAGGTTACACGGACGCTTGTCGCATGTTTGAGTTTTGGATTTATGCCATTAGTAGAATTAGTGATCATTGACCAAATTGGCCGTAGTGTAGTAATGGTACAGAGCTATCGAAGCACCAAGTTTCTAATAACATTATTTTTGCTCCTTTGAAGAGAATGATTTGGGTTATTTTAACGCATACACCCATCTTGAGGATGCATGACATTTTCGTATCCCAATCACATCAGTGACAATATTATTTTCAAATTTGCGAGTAAGCAGAAAGGAAAGTGATTCAATTTTTCTATTTTTATCCTGCATATTTACCTGGCAATATTTGTTGGGTTATTCAACGGAAATCAACGACAGTTTTTTTTTACTTTGAGAAATTTGAATGAAAAGTGATTTCGAGAAATTGCTTATATAAATATTTAGTAAGGCGTAGAATATTGACAAAAAAAATAAGTTTATCGAACATTCTGTTGGATTACAACGATGCAAGCTTCAAAATCATAATTCTTGATTCTTGAAGTCGGAAATTTCTCAGGAACCTAACTATCATATTAGTTCTGAAGTTATATTTCAATCACAAAATGTTTATTTTATCGATCTCGAGAGTAACGGGTCACCGAATGTCGGCAGAGTTATAAAGCTCATGTACTTAGCTCATAATACAACATACGCGATTATTTTGCGACTTTTTTTGGAGATAGATAATTCGGGAATACGTTGCATGTGAATGTACTTGTCTGGAATTTTTGCACACCATATTTTGTGTTTTTATTATAAATCAACCTCTTAAAACATTATTTAATAAATATTTTTTCGACCACGTATTTCTTGTTTGAAACGCCATCCGCAATGAAACAAAAAACCTTATTACTTATAACCCCAACTGATAAATTCTAGATACGAAAAAGGCCAACTAGTGCTATAGAGCTGGAGACGCGTTACTTTACCCTACGTAAGATACGTTTCTATATATAAATAGTGTTTAGAACAACAAAATTGAAAAATCTTTCATGATAAATTGCTGTACATCGTGAAAAGAATCACCTCTAAAATTAACGGTCCTATTCGGCGTTGCCAAATCTTTTATCGTGCACTTGGGCCCGCGCAGGTCACTATTACTAGTTAAGGTAGTTCGGTCGAATGGAGGATCACGTTTAAGACACTTTTTTTTTAAATTTAATCGAAAGAATTGACCTTGGTCGATATGTCTGCAAAAACTTTAAGTTGATTTACCATGTCTTTTGGGTGTAATTGATAAATAACTTCACATTGCTCTTATAGGGCATAAGGCTCAGATAACACCCCAGCTATCGCAATTTCGATATACACGAAACATTAATCATTTGAGGGTCAAAAAAACTTACCACTATAATGATTAATGTCTATAAAAGATATTTACCAACGATTTTAATTGATTTACCGCAGGGTTTTTTTTTATTTCAATAATTATTGCGACCCCGCGGCCTCTGTCCGTGTCGTACACCGGATCTCTCTCGCTAGCAGAAGTAACTCGGGGAAAAAATATGACGCCGCGGTCGCTTTACAACAAAACTCGTGAACGCAATCTAGTAATTTATGCGTAAGGTTAGGTTCGCTCCCTAACGTGCAGCGAGACAGTCAAGTCGAGTCTTTGTCATTATTTCGGGTATTAATTATTATGTTATCATATATACGCCTAAAAGAAACTTATATTTTGTTATGCAATAATTTAATTTATCATAGCTTTTATATGGTTAAATTGTACGTAAATAAATCTAAATTACGGATGAAATTTGACTTGAATTTGCATTTTTTTCGATACAAAAAAATTAAGAGAAATATGTACTCATCACGTTCCGTGTAAATTTTTTTCGATGGAAATTGATCTTGATTTTGTTTTTCAAAGAACAAAACAATTTGGATCGTGGCGAAAAATTGTTAGGTACTTTCGCTACAAAAAATAGGCAACGTAGACGATACTAATCGCAAATTACAAAATATTTTCGAAACAATTATTAATTTCTAAGCAGAACTGTACTTAACTTTACCTCGAAAGAACGTTCTGTCGGTCAATCGAAGATTTTCAGTAGATGGTACCTGTATTAAAAGAATTATCGATCACACGACTCCGTGGCGCAACGGTAGCGCGTCTGACTCCAGATCAGAAGGTTGCGTGTTCAAATCACGTCGGGGTCAAAAAATATAATTTTTTTTTCTCCTTGAGCTTGCCTATCTAGATACACTTGAATTCAGTATTTTCGAAAATGTTTATTTTTATTGAAAGTTCGAGTTGTTAAAATATCTGCACTTGTGGAGTAAATTAAAAAAAGCAGAATAAAAGAGAAAAATTATCGCCTCTCAGAGGGCTTGAACCAGCAACCTTTCGGTTAACAGCCGAATGCGCTAGCCGTTTGCGCCATGGAGGCATTCGAGGTTCTTGGGACGAATCTTTTGCTTTTATCCTTTATACTTGTCCATCGCACTCAGCACATGGTCGACAGAACAAGGATTCCTCTTACTACCGTCGCGTGGTGGGGTCGTTATCCGGCGTGTAATGTTATTACAAAATAGTATCGTGTGTATCGCTGACATTTGGCCAATCACACAGAGATGTGGGAGTATTCATCCTTGTTTCTATATGGATTTACAATACGTCGAGAGGACATTTTATTCGATGTATTGCAATACGTCTGCGCGTGCATATATGTACTTACGGTATATTATCGGTGCATATTGAAAAATCATGATAACATGAAATTTACTCGAGGAGATGTGGACCTCGACGATCATTTATCAGAGAGATTATTGAGTCAACCATACCGCTTGAGGGTAACAGCGAAAACGAGTAGAAGGAGGTCTCTGTGCGGTGAGTTTGAGTATTATATCCGCGGCAGAAAATTCTGTTCGGCAATGGATCGGTCATTCAAGGACTCGCGATATGTACAACACTTTTGCTCGTTGACGATAGTAGTATAACGTAATTATTATTATTATCATAATAACGATGCTGATAGTTATGACACAAATCAATTATCAATAAAAATAATAATAATAATAATAATAATAATCATAGCGGTACGAACCTTATTTTCGATACTAATATTAATAATAATAGTAACAATATCAATGATGACCCGTGAGCTAAAGAGATGTGCGAGGTATCCGGCAGGAGGGAAGGAAAGTTTTATTGTTCATTTCGTCTCGGCGGCTCGAGGGGAGCGGGGGAGGGGCTGGTTTCGTATATATGCGAGACAGGTGATATTATGTCGTCAAGGCTGATTGTGAAAAAAGTTTCGTCTGCGCGATTACGTTGTCGGTACGTTCTTGGTACGTAAGGCTGTTTTATATTGCTGGGGTTAGCGATCGGTTCAAACATTTGTTTAGAATTCGAATTTTGTCTCATTGCTCGTTTACCTTAGCCCTTGACCTTTCTTGTGAGAAGCACGAATCCTCGCTATCGATGCCGAGCTTTCGACACGCGCATATACACTCGTACGCGTACTTAATCTCTATCGGACACGGTTACGCACACAGGCGCACGCACACAATACTTCCACACTCGCTCGCTCACTCCCGAGATATAATTCCAATTCTCTCTACCTCTATATCTCGCTCTCTCGCTCTATTCCTCCCTCTTTTGATGTTATACGTTCTCTCACACATTGGTGTGATCGTGAGAAAGGTCGAAATGGTTTGCGTCGTAAAAGATCGATGACAGGTTGTGCAAACAGAGAAGCCTAAAAGTACCAGTGACATATTGCATCTATGTTCCTATTCCGAATGTTCAACATGCTTGCCACTTGATGCCTCCTCGCTCTCGCTGCTCTCCGAGCTTTCTGAACTCTCCTTCGAGGTAGCATTACGTTTCTCGCTCGATTCTTTTGTCGCGGTGACCTCCTGTGGCTTGGGAAGTTCCTCGGCCTTGACATCTTCAGGCGTAACAGATTTCGTTGTCTTTTCTACAGTATCGGAGAACAATGAACTCTTGGCTGCGATCGTCGACGACGAATCCTCCTCTTTATTGCCACTACCACTCGCCACTACTTGTTCTTCGGAACTTTTCTCGACCTCCTTCACTGCTCGTACGTTAGAATCTGCATTCGCACTCTCTGCTGGTTCCAAGTGTTCGCTGTTAGCATTATACAATGCCGTGGGAGGCGCGGCGTCGGTGATAATGGATTTGACTGTTGCTCCTGCGGTTGCTAGTTCAACGATCTCGCTTTTGGCCTGTGGAACAATGGTCACGGCAGATGACGATGAGCCGTTATCTTCGATTTCTCTCTTCTCACTTGGCGCACGACCGCCCGCTGTTTCGACAGCGAGCTTGTCAATTGGTTTAGATTCCTCCGACATAACGCTCTTCTTCTCAATCTCCTTTTTTACCTGTGGGTCTACTTTTGGGGAATCCTCTTTCTCTACGCTGCCATCTGCCCTGGGACTGTCGATCGACTCGGCTTGGTCACCTATCTTTGGTGCAGCAACCGCGGCTTCCTCAGGCTTCTCAATCTCGGTGAGACTCGCCGCGATCTTCGGAGCTCCTGCAAGATGCAATGCTGGAACTGAAAGAGGCAATTCTGCCGCCAGTACAGTCGAAGACGGGATGGCTGACGCGGGTTTTGATGGCGCTAAGGATGCCTTAGCAGCAGCAGCGGCTTCCTCCGCTTCCCGCGTTACACGATCCGTCTTCTCGAGCGATGCTTCAGCCTCTTTTTTTATCTCCTTCCCCTCGACTTTGTTCGATCCATCACTTTGTGCAAGGACCCGTTCAGCAACTCGTCGCTGTTTTTCTGATGATTCCTCTTTGGGAATAGCTGCCATCTGAACCCCCTTGGACTCAGTGGGCACGAATTTCGCGCTGGCTTTTTCCTCGTTTACTGGCGGTGCAATTGTGTCGATTAGTTCGCTCGGTCCTTCGGCAGAAGATTTTGTACTCGCGTCGAGACTCCCATGAAAGTCCAGCGATGATGAAGTATCTTCAGCTTGCAATCCGGAAATCTGTGATGTTGCATAAACCCGTAACAGGAATATAAAGTATAATAATGGAGAGTTAAAATAAAGATAGCTTTACATGTCGAATGATATCAGTTGTACCTCAGTATGGAGAACTGATGATTCAGCTGAAATCTTAACCGCGCTTTTCTCCTCCGGTAAACTCTGACTAGCTTCATCGAAGCGCGCAACCGCATCGTTAACTGACTTTGCCGAATTTACGATCTCGGAAGCGTCCTTGGTATCGACTTCCGGAATTATGGCGACAGACTCGGAGCTACGAGCGCTCGTTTCACGTGCTTGATGCTCTTGAGATTGTACTGAACCACTAGATATTTTCTTGACTGCTGCAGTTACGCTCTTTGGTTGGACATCCTTCTCAAGAGGTACGACGAGAAGCGAACCATCTTCCGTTGTCCCCATTGTGGATAACGACGGCTGCGGGGAGGGTGCCAAAGTATTTTCTGCGACCGGCATTGACTGGCTTGCTCCGATGAATGCCATAACGCACAGTGCGGTCGCCACGATGAGCCTCATCGTCGTGTTTTCTGCGTGATGGCAAACGGAAAAGAGCTGATTATTATTTGTGCTGCAAACGAAAATGTGTGTAAATGAAGGAGGGCAACTAATATGCAAAACCTGAACTAAATTCGATCGAACGTCTATCGGACTCGACAAAATGAGGGAGTCTGCGACATTGAACCGAATGCATTCAATAATCGTGTGCATTATGGGATTAATGACAGGATGCAGGGTTGCGCTGGTCGCGTACCGATTTTTTTGGGCTGTCCCACCCCAAACACGCGCATACACTCAAGTGTGTGTGCACGCGCGTGCGTTTACATACACACAAACACATACACACACATGCAATATATACATTTGACGTGCATGCTTGTCATATACATATTTGTCCCGTTTAGGAAACTGGAGAGACAAATTCGAATAGAAATTATCGGGCGAAGTTGGAACGAAATTGGGTTCGGTGGAAATTTCCATAGAGTGGCGCGTCGTTACGGGCGCAAATGGTGAAGAATGGAGGAGTAGGAGAGAATGGGGAGGCGGACGACTACTGATGTACTATCTGAGCACGTTCGAACTCAGGGCGATAGAAGGAGGAAATGCCTGTGAAAGATGATAAAGAGCCTCCATTACCTCATCAAGTTAGATGATACAAGTAATAAGGGCACGAGGCTATATAAAAGCTCTATGGCGAATGCAGTCAGCCGGATTTATCAAATCGTTGATCTCTCTTGGGCGGCCCGACGAGTATTATCAATTGAACAATAATAATTGAATAAAACGATCGAGAGAAAAAGAAAATCAGAGAGAAGATATAGCAAAACCTTCGTTGTTCTCTCGGGAGGTTGCAACGATGCGGAACGCAGGGAATGAGTTACCAACACCTTCCATAAGTTATATCGTACTACTAATTGCGGCTTATCCAATAGCATTATGCGAGCGAATGGAACAAATGATTGCGAAAATCCACGACGCAGTTGGGAATTTTGCGGCAATTTTGTTGCTCGGATGTTAACCATATGATTTTGAATGTGCGGGCACAGGGGGTGGTGGACAAACCGCTATGGCTGTTTCCCCCAGTAGCGTGTTTGCACGAACAGCTTGGATGGTGAGCTGTCGCGCAGTAACTAAACGAAATTATATGGATGGCTGCTTATTTCGCAATACGAGTAGTTATTGTGGAAGGTAAGAATGACAAACGTGCCTGTGTGTGTGTATGTGTCCTGGTGTATATGTGAAATTTCTGACGCGCATACGATACTATACAAATGATGCTATTGTATTATCCGGTGCTGTACTTACTCGATTGATTACGTCCAATTGGCCAGGAGATTGCAAACTCCCTGTTGTTTGCTACCAGAGATTTACTTTTCTCTGATGTCGCGTCGAACTGGTTCACGGAAACTTGAAGGTCTCTCGTCTTTTTTCTTTTCGTTATTTTAAGTTTATTTTGTTCGCAGGCTTCTAATTCTTAAATCTGTCAACGATATTATTTCGACCGGACCGAAATGCGTATGAGTCGCTGTTTTAGTCTCGAGGCCAAGTTTGCCGACGTGTGAAGGGTTGTTGCGATCGTGACGAAGGTTGGCTCGTGTGTGTCAAGACTGAATCGTCGAGAGCCCGTTTATATAGCCCCGCTGTTAGACTCGACGAAGCCCGCAATACAAGGAGTGCCCTCGACCCCCTCCTTCTCACTCTCTGTTCGGTTTTCCTCGGCCCCCCAACTCGAAATACTGATTCTCCACTCCTGTAGGACCGGCAGAGGCCCGCAGCAAATCGCTTCTACTTTCTTGTTCTTCACCTTTCCCTCCACGCCTTCGCCATCTCTTCCTCGCTTTTTCTACTTCATTCTTTTCGTTGTTTCATCTTTCTCTTCGGTTCCACTGTTCTCATTTTCCGTTCGCGATCGCTCGATCATTCTCGACCCATGTGCCCGTAGTTGAGCGTATTGGCTATATATTTATTTGGATAGTTGTATTTCTGGTGTATATATACTATTATACGTACTGTAATTCGTCTAAATGCTGGAAATTTCGATCGATTGACAACTCTATCATTATCGTTACAATGATTGTTATTAGTACTATAATTATTATTGTTGTTTTTAGTATTCTTAGTTGTTATTCTTTCGATTCAAACGCGAGTCACGTGCACGTTTAATCCTCGCCAATTGTGCAAAATTTGCTAATGCGTGGGCCTGTATGAATAACAGGGACGTGCCAAATATTCTGTACATTGAGCGGCGCGTTACCAGGAGGGGAGACACAGGAAGATAACGTCTTTGTTAACGTCCGCTTTTATGTCCATAATGCAACATGTCCCGAGGCCAACGTTTCGGTGTTCACTTCGGGAGGATTTATTAAATGGACAGCCGATTGGTCAGGTATACAACGGTGATGGTAGCTGTGAATAATATTTGTCTCTATACCAATAATGACCAGCTTTACCTCTGTGTGCGTGTATGTGTATTAGGATATGCTAAAAAAATCTGGAATTTTCTCTCAAACAGGGTCGAAATTTTCAGTCACATGATTGATGAAAGATATTATTTAAAATTTTTGCTTTTAATATTAATATTCAGAGCCTTGTTGCATATTTCTACTTTCCATAAGAATAACACAAGGAAAACATTCCGAGTATGTTTGGATCTTTGTTAATGGACAAGGACGATTCTCAAAAACAAACACTCGATATATTTCCGTAGAAAATGAACCGCTTTGTGAAAAAAGTTCTTAGTCGTAATATCGTAAAACTAACCGTTGTGGATGTACAGTTGGTGAAAGTTTAATTCATATAAATATCGTTCTTTTCTCAGATATTGCAGCCAAATAGTTACTCCTATAAAAAACTTTATTCGAATTTTTTTGTAGGGCATCAATCATTTTCCTATTAAATAATGCCTAACAATATTTTCAATGAACAATTATTATAAAATTATAATCTTTAAAACGGGTTTTTCAGTGAAGCATTGCTACAAAAATATCCATTCGTTGTTTTTTTAACGCTTGCAAATATCATAAACAATATAACATAAATTTCCTTAAATTTGAACATTTTTCAAAAATTTAATAATTCTCATAATATTTTACATAAAAAATAGTCATTTTGAATGGTATAATTTTGTAATAATCAAAATGATAAAATATTGCGAAGCACTATTCGACAGTAAAATTTATGTCCTACAAGGTTACTCGTCGTTATAAAGTCTCACATGCATGACCTATGCATGTGTAACATTCAATTCCTCTCGCCCGATGTCTTACTAGCGATTGCCGCTACTTATGCATCTACATGCTCTGTGACAAGAGGTTAAGTACTTCATATTTTTCTCCCAATTTTGCGGTAACAGACTAGACAAAGAGAGAGAAACAAACGTTCCTTGACTAAAATAAGGGGTTAAAGTCGCCGCTGAAAATGGTCACTCATTTTCGGAATTCAATATCGTGCAAGCGCTGTTGCGGATGGATGCAAGTTATAACGTAATTTGTGCTTGACACGTCGTAATAGTATCGCGCGAGATTGTAACGTGAATCGTTCGTGGTGAACATAATCATTGTCGTGATATCTCGCAAGGAGCCCAAGGTCCCTGTTCACAATCCTTATTTCTCCGCGACTCTCTCGTCCGCCACCCGAGATCTTGGTAATTATAGCTTCCCAGATGCGTTATTCTTATTTGGAAGCGATATCATAGGCGTTAAAGGGTCAGAAGAGGAAATTAGACGGACACGAATAATGCGCTAGTTTCGAAGCAATGGGAGACAACGACCGTATTGTTTCTTTTAGTCCACGACAAAATCCTCAAATAGCGTGTTTTGCTTGCCGATAGAACTCTCGATTGAACATATTATTTTTCCTCGAATCGCTGTTCATCGCATTGCTGAGAGAGGACTTGCTTCGAAGATCAAGATATATAAGAGAATGACAACGAGAAATAAGACGCAGAAAGAGAGAAAATGAAAGAAAAAAGAATGATGAAAGAGGAGTGTTATTTACCACGAGGCGAGATAGTACGTGCACCAACAAACGACGATGAGAAAGGGAGAGAAATATCTCGAAGTATTGGCAAAGGAGGGTTGAGAGCAAGTACTATGTGCGGATACTTACCTTCGGCGTTCACCTGAAGCCAAGTTAGAAGGAGGATAGCAGCGATTATCTTAACGATCTCTTGCGAGCAAAACCTGAACACGGGAACTCGTTTCAGGAGACGCGTACACATACACTCTAGATCCCTGCGCCGTACTCGACTATTTTTCCCTGCCTGTCTGACAACCGACGAGAGACGCAACAAGTTGCCGGCGACTGTTTGCTGTCTCTCTCTCTCTCTCTTTCTACTTCTTCTTCTTCTTAACAGGCCTGCTCGTGCACCGAAAGGAAAACGATAAATAAACGTCATTCCGTCTTTTCTCGATAGGAGCCATCTTGTTCCCTCGGTTCCTTCTGTACAGGCTGCTGCAGAGCATCAGTGGTATGAACTCGCTGGTCGAACATTCATGCGTCAGCGTAATATTTATTCCGGCAGTTGCCAGAAAATCTGTGTTTTAGGTACTATTGTCATTTTACACAATTATTCGTAATCCCCCGCGTGGATTTGACACGACAAACTATTTTATATAGCTTATAACTTCACTATCCAAAATACTTGAATGAGTGCTGGGTAGGTGTTGAGAATCTATTTTTGTTCTAGTTTTCTCTTTATTACCCGAGGATTATTATTAACGAGGATTCAAAATCTCGTTTGACTATACATAATAATGGAGGGAAAAAGTCCTCCGATTATGCAGTATATATATCTAGAGATGCGGTAGCGTCTCGACGCCAAGTAATTTAAAGTATTTAAATTACGTACCGCGGTCTCTACTATACAGTAATGTGGCACTTTTCGTTAAAAAAAATCTCTATCTACTTTCGTTCGTATTTGATCGGTGCATTGGAGGTTATAGGTGAAAAATTCTTAGATCTCAGCTACTTGAGTCCCTATAATTCGTTTTCTCACATAAATATATCTATCAAACTTACCTCAACTTAAATATGTTTTCAATGAAATGATTACTCAGTCTCTGGCGCGTAAATTGCATTCTTCAAGCGTTCCATGTACACTGCGTGTCTGACACTAATTTGAGGCGCGATATTTTTGTGACAAACTTGGAGATTACAAAGATCTGTACACTCTTTTCTACACGAACATGAAAGTCGAGAAATATTTTTTAAATCTTATTCAATTAATCCGTCATCCAATTTGGGTAATGAAGTAGGCACGTTTTTTCAATTGTTTGTATACGTGGGATAAACGAAGGCAAATTCTATCCGAGGTATACGTACGCACATATAATATGCATGTATTCCGAGCGTGTCACATTTAGGTTTTCCTGTCACAATTTTGTCATCATGCGAAACATAGCGTAGTTATACTGAAGATGCAGATTTTGTTATTTTTGCTCCTGATTTCTATCAAAATGCAACTTGCATTTTTAATAAAGTTGTGTTTGCAAATCTTGCATTTTTAATGAACTAATATTTTCATAGTTTCTACAATAGCTATCTATCTATCTATCAACTTCTATCAACTTCTCTCCCCAATTTGATCCGAAATTATCAAATGAACTAATATTTTGGATAAAATGTAAGATTTGCATTTTTAATGAACTAATATTTTGATAATTCAGAGCAAATTGGAGAGAGAAGTTGATAGAAATCAGAATCAAAAATAAAAAAATTATTAAAAATCTAAATCTTGCATTTTTAATGAACTAATATTTTGACATTTTTTTACATAAGTTAGACAAACTTTGAGTTATAAATGATATTTCTTCATGGAATGAGAAAATATCCCGTGTCTCGTACATAAAGAGACGCAGATATGATAATGAATTACGATTTATTGGGGTGGGTACGTGTTTAGTATTGCAGAAATTGTAATATCGTTAACAATTCCTCAAGTCGTAGACGTTAATAATTCGTGAACGATGGAACACAGGGTCGTCCGTATGATTCAGGCGGAAACGCTTCATGGACGTTCCCTCTCAAGCGGGGAACTCTTATGTCGGAGCTCGACGACTTTATATACACCTATATGTACATGTGTATACATTACTATTATTATTTTTCGTCAGTTACACGACAGAATGGTCGTCGTATGTAAGATGCATTGACAATGTCGATCTTAATGTCGGAATGAATTGCGCGTGCGCCCGCGTTTACTCGCTTGTTTGTGATCATGAACCCGATGGTCGTGAGCTCGAAAATATCGTGAAATGCAGATGCGGTAGGTACGGCGAAAAAGACTAGCGGAAGCTAGGTGGATAAGGAAAATGTGGCAATACCGATGAGAAATCGTAGAGGTGGTCGCAAGTGCTACGTGAGCCGACTCAAATTTTGTCTGATAATCTCGAGTAAATAATTGTCCAACTAGTTTTCCCTTTCCTTCATTCTTTTAGTGTATTTTTCCCCCGTTTTGTGCGTGCAATGCTCATTTCTGGTACGGTAGAACATTTGCCAAAAATCCTTGCTGAAACGTCCGCACGATAGACGGCTCGTATTTTATATCAATAAACGACTAGCGAATAATCATTAATGACATGACTCAACATATAATGACAATGAAAGTGACTAAAAAGGACAGGGCTAGAGAATGAAAAAAACAGAGAGAAAAGCAGGAAGAGAGAAAGAGAGGGAAACAGAAAGAGAGCAAGATCCGAACGATCCAAAGAAAGTTCTCCGAGTCAATTTCCTCCGAATGGTTAGCTTAGCATTGAATTCAATTGAATAATAGCCCTGCCGATGGACGATAAAGAGAAAGAGAGGACAGGGGTAAGGCTATCGTTGTCACCATCACCGCGCGCTGCTTGATCCTTATATATATCTATCATCCGAGTTGTGTGACAAACGCCATTTTTTATATTCCCGCGGTTCGTCTGATCGCTATTATTCAAAGACAGCGGCAGCGTCTTGACGCCAAGTGATTCAAGAGAAAATTCTTTGAATTTTAAATCGGCCGCAGATAACGAAATGGAGATTTACTCGTTATATTTGAACTTTAATCTGTGTTATATCCCCAAAACGTAAAGCCCTATCAAAAATGTAATGACATTTTACCGATGTAATGTAATTTTTTTCTTTCGATTGAGTCTAGTTCAATTCAAATATATTTGGCCGATTCTGAGATATCGAAATATGAGGGCTATTTTTTAATTAATTTTTCTTATACCTCTTGTTTCCATTCGTATATATGTACATGCACATATACATACGAGCTCGCCTTTTGAAGTGGGGCAACGTGTATTTTGTTGATTATGGCGACAGTTTGACCGATTTTTAAAAACCAAAAAAGTGCATTCTAGTAAAATGAGCCCAGTTTCAATTTGATTGGTCAAAAATTGGCCGATTGCGACACTATTTTGTGATTCGATGTAAATCAAGGTTTTGCGAAAGGCCCAAAAACTAACGTCTGCTGCATGCGAAGCTTTTGACGAATCATACTAGTCGAAAAAGCATCGAACCCGTGGCGATTCGAAAACTTCCCAGGTAAGTTCTAATCAGATAATTCCAAAGGAAGTTGTCGCCCGGAAAGCCGAAAACGCTAATGGGCGATAACTCGGGAACGCGTCGACCGATCTAGCGAGGCTTCTTCGTGACATCCTGCGCTTCGTCCGAGCATTAGTACTGCCATGATGACCTCCGTAGACGAGTTCTAGGTATTTCCGAAGCGTACTGTTGCGGTTTTTGACATTTTTTATATCGCAGGATTTGCGTATTTCTAATTCGACTTCGAGGATGTTAAAGAGGAAGATTCAACGCTTTAAATGAGTATAATATAAATATAAATAAGTATACTCATTCATTATCGAGAGAAACCTCTATCAAAACTGGGACGCTTCTGGAGAAAGAAATAAAATTTGCCTATTTGATAAAAAATTTTATTCACAGTTAGAAACCGATTTTCATTTGTTTCTCGGCAGAAACTAACAGATTACCGATCGAAAAAGAAGCAAATAACAAATTCCTAATTCTATGATAATCAATTATTTTTTAGTGAAAATAAAATATTTATTAATTATGGATAATGATTTTTAATGCAAATACCCAAAGAAAAGTTTCTGTCGTTAATATTTTTTGAAAATTCTGTATTTTCGTTAGCAATAATAAGTTTCGATCGTTAGCGAATTCTTTTCGTTGCAAGCGCATTACTCTTCGGCATTCACAATTATCACAGCAATTATAACCGATACTTTTCAACCTGTTAGGGAGAAAATTAAAAAAATTTTTTTTTTTTGCACACCCTAATTACATGTAAAAAATTGTTAAATATCGCTCTGGCTGTGATGATACTGGACTGATTATGATTGGACTCAAGGCAATTAGTAATCTGAAACTGCTGTATAAGTATACAAAAACTGTCAAATTACGGAGAAATCACTAATCTGTATGCAAATATATATATATATATATATATAACTCTAGATTGTCGTTCCTTTTTGCACTCGTTTGCGATAACGGTTTTATCCCGATGTTTTATTGGAGTTGAGCAAAATGATTAAACACGAACCCTGAATGAATTATAAACGCTGGACGCCTACAATGAGACCGGCGATCGCCACTATGAAAGGAAAAAACGAAGATAAATTAAAATAAAATGAGAAAAGATCGAAATCAGAGTGACGGCGAAAGAGGAATCGAGATCGAGTAAGTCGGTGAATTAACGTTAGCCTGGAACTCTCTGTTTCTCGCTTCCATGTACGCAAAAAGTTGGCGTCGCGGTACTCGCTTGAATAGTCAAACCTTAATCCATTTCGTTCGCTTGTCAATGATTATTAACTCGTTTAATCGCGTTTACCGCAAAAGTATAAGGCACTCCAAATAATTTTGGACATTTGCCAATAATGTAGTGGGGCGCTGCTAACATGAAGACATATAGGTGCATAATATTTTTCCCAAGACTGCGGAGAATACTTTCAAGTTTTCAGTATTACCATCCTTTTTGTGTACGATGATTAGTTTACGAGTTTTATCAATTATTAAAGTCAAGCGTGTCATTTTGGTCTTGGTGGTCAATAACTCAGCGACAAATTATCCTGCGGAGCTCATCAACAGTTCAAATAAAAGATGAAGGATCAAATTTGAGATTCCTGAAAAAAAACTACAAAAAAGTACCTATGTCTGTGGATCTTCAGAAAGTCAAGCACAATTTCCAAAAACACTATTTTGCTATCATTCGTATGATCTCTGAATGCCAGGCAACTATACACTACAACATACATATATACTATAACTATACTACAACAGTCGTATTGTCAATGCGATATCTAAATAGTAGAGGTTTCAAGATTTAAGAAGTTGTTTTATTCATTGTTCTACGATTATTTGCGCCGAGTTATAGCTTTGTTGAAAATCACTTAAAACTGTCGTTACTTTTGCTTGACTTCCCGAAAATCCGCAGATGAATTCAGAAGAATTCATTGTTATAGAATTTCCTAATGCCTCGATTGATTGAGTTATTGATAAACGTTGTACGATAATTCGCCGCTGCGTTCGATTATCAAAGCCAAAATGGTAAATTTGACTTGAATAATTCTTGACTTGTGAACTAAGGATGGTAAAAAGAGTTAGAAAATATCCTCTACAGCCTTGGCCAAAAGCATAAGGCTTTCATGGCGGCGAACTTCCATATTATTCCTGATGGTATGCATATTTATGTAAAGTACCTAATACTTTTGGCTCCGACTATATATGCTGTCCGCACTCTTCTTTACTTACACATGCCTACGTATCCTGCTTTTTCGACGATCTTCGATTTTAAATTCTGTTCCTTGGAGACGGTTCCGCACCCGCAGTTATATCGCTGATACGGAATTGATGCAATGCCAAGGTTGTTTCCTTTCGACCTCTCGCTCTCTCCCTCTCGATATTTTCATCGTTATTTCTTCATCGTTGCCCTGCTATACAAGCAACCTGATGCAATACGAATCACTCCTCCCTTCCTCTTCCACTTGGTTTTTCCGTTTAATAACTACGCAGCAGTTCGTGTACCGTATCGCCTTTCAGTGTCTCTAAGTTTCCGACAGTTAATGATAATTTCATCATGGATGTTATAATATCATTGTTATTGTTTGTCTCCAATGTTTATTGAAGCTGGTATTATCAGGATGTTTGTGTCGTACCCACAAACAGTTTTATTTCGTCAAAAATTACCGGGTTATAATCATTGTGTTGAAAGTGTTCCGTTATTTTCATTATTATTGTTATTGTTAAAGATGGTACAGTCTTCCATTCTATGCTCACATTTTTAAATTCGAGTCGAGTGTTCATACACGACATCTTTGAGTATGTTCCTTCAACTTGGGAACCGTTCATATCGCAGATGAGGTAGTGACGAGTAAATACATACGATCATAAACACCCGATGTTCATCGGAAAAAATGTAAGGACTAACGCTACCGCGTGAGACTGCAAACACGTTTGACAGTCTCGTCTTCGGTGAGAGCGAGCACGGAGTTTTTGCCAAAATTTGTATAGCTGTCGTTTTTCCGTACAAACTCGAATATTTAACGAACAACTTCGACGTATAGTAAATTGGATGTATAGTATAGCGAATACAAACGAGCTGCAGCCAATGGATATACTCTTTTGTCTCTCAAGAGTTAGTTGTTAGGAGATAAGACAAACGAAACGTGTATAGTCAGAGATATCGAGAGGGAAACGTGATCGTTTGTTTCGCACCTTTAGAGAAACCGAATAGGATTATAAACTTCTGTTCATAATAGCGTGTCGTACCGCTATTAGCGTTACGTGGGGAGGTCAGAGATACATATATTTTTTAAGAGACTTTTTAGGAATGTAGTCGGGAATGACAGGAATGAATACAGAATCTTTTCGTATCTCATCCCTACTGCATTTTGTCCACAATATTAATCCTAAAATCCTCGTGATCTTCGGTACATTAATCTTCATTCCACTGACTATTCCCGTGGAGTGTGTCATGTCTACGTAAGGATTTTGAGAGCCTTTGTCAAACGCACACGTGATACCCTTTGGGTCTACAACGTTTCAAGGATGGAACGTCTCATCCGGAGCTCGCGATAACTCGTTTGGCCCCAGGCTCGATGAGCACGATGAAACACGAGCCGTTGAGGACTAAGCCACGAAAGGTTGTTGGAAAAAGACGTTAAAAAGAAAAAATGCTAGAAAATACGATTTCTACCGCGAAGGCGTTTGTTTCGAAAGAGAGGAGCAATATTGAGAGATTTGAAATATACATATTCCGTCTACCCCCAATGGTTTCGGGTATCTCCCGCAGAGTGTAACTTTGACGAGGGCTTCGCGAAAGGTATAGGTGAGCTATGCTTGCCGTTCATATATGTTTAACATTTTTCATATATATACGACAGCTTTCATGTCGGCAGAAGTGATATTCCATGTGCAATAATATACTGCCATTTTTTCGTACGTATTTATCGTAGTTCTCCCAGAAAAGCGTTGACGCGAAAACAACCTGTGATTACCATGGGTGACTGTCATCAGAGCTCGATAATCATCTTATATTTCTGTCGGGAAGAAGGGTCGTTTGCTTATTTTCCCTCTCGCTCTTTGTTTATATCTTCATTTTCCCAGCTAAAACTTATTGCAACCGTCACAAGCATCTTGCATCGAACTTTTTCAAATAGTTTTCAGATGTAAATAGAATCACGTGTTTATCCAATTATCGTATCGTATCATTTGTGTGAGGAGAACACCGATGTAAGAGAAACTGGGGGAAAATATAATTTGCAATGTTGGCTGCGCTAATGAACTATGCATGTGTGCCTATCGCGCACACTTGACTTTCGTCCCATCTTCACTTAACGCCCTCGTCGCTTAACGTAAATCTAAAGTCGTATATTTGAAGACCGTTCATATATTAGTAAATGGGAGGATTGTTCGCCTTGTGTTTTTCAAAATATCGGCCTCGAAGCAACATGCAATTGAGCTTTTGAAATTACATAAAGAGCATTAGCGTCGAGCTTATCGGATCCTCTCGACCGTATCACCTAATCGGAATACCAACAGGATGGAGTGAGAGAAAAGAGGGGAACAGGGATGAAAAGCAAAAGATGGAAAAAGCGCGACCCGAGAGGATGCAGCAGGCTGGAGCGCGAGATCACGAGACTCAACGGGAGGCCGTAAGAAAGCCTTCGCAAGGCAAACCAGCTTGAAGTCGTTGCCTCTCAATCACTTCGAGCCAGCGAGCAATAGACATCCGTGAGAGGAAAAGAGACCAGAAATAATCGAACTTGGTTACCGCAGCCGCGTCGATTATGTATAATCATTATTATATATACACTCTACTAGTTGGTCAAACTATCCGCGAGGCGGTATTCTTCGCTTGGCACCTTCGTCTACTTCTTCTTCTTCCATCGTGTTTTCCCGTCCCCCTCACGTCTTTTAGTGCACATCCATTACAATACAATCGTTACGTTATTTCCTTCGCTGGAAAGATTTTATCGTGCAGTGTCTCCGCTCTGAGAGGAAATCTCTTATGGAAGACATCAAGAGGTACAACAAATACATTGAGAGAACTTGAAATGCTTAAAGCGAGTACATTCGACATGGTGGGGTATTAAGAGCGCCACTCTTCTGCCTTTTCCCTCGGGTTACGTCCCTTCTCGACTATCGCTTCTATTTATAGTTTCAGGCTGTTATTTACGGTGCGTGCGAGAGAATCCTGGCGAGGTTACTACAGTCGTCTTCTTCTTCTTCTACCTTTTTTCCCCTTCTCGTTCCTGTAGAGGTGCGTGATTCGCATCGCGGACAGGTACACATCTATAAAGAAAGAAACAAGGAGAGATATATCTAGCAACCTGCTATGGAGGATCTTCGTTGACGTTCGAGACAGTAATCATCGATGATCATCGTGCCTGTATCATTATCATCAGCAACCGCAACATCAGAGGCGATAGATGGATCATTCTTATCTTTCTCTCTCCGTGTTTGTGTTTGTGTTTGTGCATGCGTTCAAGCGTACATGCACACTTTTATGTCATATGCGGAGCCTTGGAGTATGTACATAGCATATACATATAAACAAACACACATAAAAAGAGTCCGCGTTTGAACGCATTTTTTCACGGGTCCAGCTGGTTTATAAATAGATTCCAAGTTGCATGGTCGCTTTATAAAGATCATTCTAGTGAGGATGAGGACCTCTGATACGAGCTAGCCGTGCCTCGATGATTATTCCTGGCGCCAATGGCTGAGCAGATATACCAGTTGCAGGCGCACACACATAACCAGACAGTTCCTCGACCGGCTCGCAACGACTTCTCTCCAATGTGTACTCGTGTATCCTCCCCTCCCCCTCTCTACCTCGTACTTCTTTTTTTGATGTTGCCCGGAGAGTTTATGTCCGGCGCACATATTTCAACTACACCGACCATTTCGCCCTCTCTTTCTCTCTCCACCTTTCCTTAGTTCTTTTTATCCCCCTTCCCGCACCCGATCATGCTTCGGCTCGATGTTTTTGAACATCTAATCTCGACCATCTTTTCATGGTCGTACATATATACATTAACGAGCATCACGTTTGCATCGCACCTACGTGACAAGGCAACGAGTCCGGGACACGTTTAGAATAAATATTAATCGAGAATATATGTGTTGGTTCTTGAATTGCCCGACTGAGCTTCTCTTATAGTGGCTATATCGTTTAACAAAACGACTGCCTAGGTACACGTACGCATATATCTCGCAAGAAAACATACCACAGGCGCAATCAAGTAGCAAGACAATCGTATTCGCGATAATCTCGCGATGATTTTCTTCTCTCGAGGTTCCGTGACATCCGTTTGGTGCGTCTACATGTTCTTAATCGTCTACATGTTAAAATATTCTACAAATATCCGCCTTTCTCAAGTAGTTCCTTATTCGCAATTTGTCGGCGTCGCGAGAGCGGGAGAGAGTGAGAGAACTGCTGTTACCGAAGAGCTAATGATGCCGCCGGTTTGATCCCACGACAAATAGTTCATATCGCTCGACTTGTATATGTGTGTAGTTGAGACAACAACGAAAAGATAAAGACATCTTCTTAGAGCTCGATTTGCCGAACAAGTAGACATGCGACCTTGGAATAACCATCGAGCAGAGAGTGTATTCAACAACTTATGTCATGACAATGACTCCCCTTTCAGTTCTTCTTCATTCTCTTCTTTTTCGCCCTTATATCTACCTAGTTCTATACGCGGGTACAACGGCCCCTATACACTAATGTTTTTTATCGTCCCAATGAGATATCCACCGTATTACATATTATGTTTGTACGCACTCGATGGGTCTTCGACATGATACTCGGTTTGCTAGAGCATACAAAAAAGGGCCAAACACATACGTATACACTTATAGACACAAGAATCAGTATTGAGTACAATTGTTTGAGATTGTACGAGATTTCTCGATAATAAGTGAACTATGTGACTCGCGTCCGTATATATCCCCTATACGTTGCTTATATAGTTGATCATTCGAATATACACTTCCTCAGCCAATCTCCGAGCGCATATTTACATGTAGTTTGAATTCAAGGAAAACTTTTTTCAGAACTCGAGTCACCATAACCTTTCCGAAATGCTGGAAGTAATCAGAAATTTTGTGAAATTCGGGTTTTAATTGCATGTTTTATTCCTCTCTAATACTCTTCCTCCGAATGTATATTTTATGTTGGATGCAATATTACTACATGTTTCTTTTTATTTTAGATTTTTTATTCAATATGGCGGTGAAAAAATTGAGAAATTGTTGGTTTTTTCGAAATCATAAGCACGAGAATTTGTATGCACATTAGATTCAAAGGTTTCTCCTTATTTTGGTCACCTTTGAATCCAAAAGTTGTAAAATTTTGAAACATTCAAGATGTTGGATTCAATATCGCGGATGTAAATTAAAAACATCGCAATTTTTAAATGAAGAAAATACCCTCGTTATGTGCATAACATTTTTAAGCGAAAATATTTAACGTTGGATGTATTATTTTTGAGAAAAAAATTGTAAACATAAGGCGATTTGTATTGTGTCAATACATAGCATATCTATGCAAGCAAAAGATACTGAGATATGAATCGTAAAGAAGTCGAACCCTTAATCAATTCGAAGATTTTGTGAATTTTTCCTCGAAAACAACACATTGAGCGTCCAATTTGTTAAGACTACTTCCGCCCTTACATTTTATGCAGATAACGAGAGTATTTTTTTTCATTCGAAAATTGCCATGTTTTTAATTTGCTTCCACCATATTGAATCGGATATCTTAAATGTTTGACGGTCGTTACCACGGCGGCATTCAAAGGTGACCAGAATAAGGGAACATTTTTGCTGGACATTCAGAAGTTCCACGGACATGGGTACATTTTTTTTAGAACTCTATACCTAGAAACCTTTAAAATTACTCTTTAATTTGACCTGCTGATGTGTTCTGTACAATGATTAATTCATGAGCTGTCTACTATTAATTACTAATACAGTTTTCTGTGCCATTAAAAATACGACTCAAAATTTCTACTGGTTTAAGAATTCTCGACAAATATGTAGCCTGTGATAGATAGTAAATTATCGCTGCTACGTTAGAACGTAGGAATTACGAAGTGATCCACAAAGTACTAGAATACTATATACATAGATTTTCGTACACTCATTTTCTCTATCCAAAATATGAGTGACCTACAGAAGAACTTTGAAAATTTTCTGAATCGACTTTTCTAGAGTTTATGCAATTCAATTTGTAGACCCGATTGTGCTTCTTCAAAAATATATATGCCAATAGAATAAAGGCTCGTTTTTCAAGTGTTTTACACAGAATAGAGCCTTATAATAAATTCTATATACAATATATCGAAAGATTATTTTATTAATAACGTATATTCTATATCTTCTAACCTTTACTGTTAACTGTAAATGTTTTTTCATTGTTGAAATGATTGTTTAAAGAAAAAATTCGACCGATTTTAACTGAACCTCGCGCAAATAAATCTTCCACCAATTTTGGTCGTTACCATACGGTTTATGTCATAGTTTTTTTTCTTAATTTTGATTATTAAAAACCAACCACGCGTATTATTTTTTTAAATAAACTTTTTTTAAATCAACTAGGTTGAAGACTTGTTTTTTTATGTATTTTTAAGATGTATACTAAAAACTTTCCCTAAATAATAAGGAGGGGGTAACAATTTGATGCCCAGATTTCCAAATATGTCAAACTGCCGGATATAACACGTTACTAATAATATGGTAGAAAAAACCGAGATTCAGAGTTGTAGTTTTTTTTAATACTTATATACGATAAAGTGATGTCTGTGTTGTGTTTGAAAATTTTTCCCATCTTTTTCCTGTTTTATTATAAAAAATGCCCGCAGCATATATTTTTGGTGGTGCAAACGTCGTGCGTAGCGACTCTGTCGCAGTTTCGGAATATATTGTAACTTCGGAGCAGAACATTTTCCATTAATATAGCTTCACTCGTATATTATAATTTTCAGTCATTTTTTAAATTACATTTTGAAAATCATTGGTGAAATCTCGTTTTGCCCTTCCTGTGGGTTTACATGTAGGTGTGCCCCGTTAGAATATGTGAAGTTCACGGTACACTGTAAAAAATCGGCGGTGTAAACTGCGATTGTGTTAGTGGTAAAAACGCGCGGTGTTAATTTTAACACAACTTAGGGAGTGAAAGTAACACCGAAGGTAACACCAAAAAATCATCCGGTGTTACTTGATTATAATGTCACCGAATGGTGTAAAGAACATCTGAAAACACTTTTCGGTGTATCGTCGCTACACTCCAAGAGTGAAATTACCGAAGCTTACGTACTTGGCATTTTCGGTGTTATTATTCACACCGCGCGGTGTACAGCTAGTATTATTCATTTATGAGCCGTTTATTTTGAAAGTGGCCTAACTCCATTTCTCTTAAAATCCAGATATTTAAGGGTACTGCTAAATAACATGAAGTTGTACATGTAACCATGATAGGCGGAAAATATTGAAAAACGGAGTTTGGCCACTTTCAAAATAAGCGGCACATATGCAACCCCTCGCACCTCGCCGGACTATGTTTTGTATGTGACCTAATTGAAATAAACATTTTCTATCATATGAATATATGTATTTTTATATAAATATTTTTTCAAGTATATATATATACCTGATGTATAATAACGATGAATTATATATACTTGATGTATAATTCATCATTATATATAGACTTGAAATTGAAAAGTACCATAATAGTGTAGTTTGAAGACTATGTTTTAAGTTGGTGTCAATTTGATACTGTATTCGGAGAAGTTCTGTTATTGAATCTCTCGGTCCGCTGATTCATCTGTGGTCGATGAGATTCGAAGGAAAACATAATTATTTTAAAAGTCTCATGCACCATTATCGAAATTTTAATCCTCACCTTTTATAATATTTATGTATGTTATATGTGTCACCAATAAATACGTTTTTTTGCAATTACATTTTTTTTTTATCTTATTCGTTGAAGTAAAATATATTTAGCTGGGGTAATATTTTTTTAATACCGGTGATAATTCACACCAATCTGTGTACACTCTTTCGAGTGTTCTTTAAATACATGGTTCCATGGTGGATGACAAAAAAAATAAATTGCAACTGACAAGAACAAAATGTTTTTGTACACAATAAACGGATAATTCATAGAACTTTAACGACGTAAAACGATGCTGAAGATTGTGGAACTTTATCATATTAATATATACATTTTAATATATAGTGTTTAGAAGCTCTCGGTGGCTTAGTGGTAGCGTGCGCGCCTGTTAGGTAGATAGGTAGGTAGGGTCGTAGGTTCGATTCCCCGTGTCAGCAATAGGAAATTTTATTCGGCGAAATTTGATATTCTATAGTATGTCACGACCCAATATGACTAATCGGTCGATATAGATAAATATATAAACGTTAAAAAAAAATTTTCGAAAGTTATTTTGTCGAAATTTTTGCAAATATTTTGATGGGGAAAGTTAACACGTTCGAGTGCGATATTCTATGCAGCGACCCTGTAATAGTGTGAAATACTTACACAGAACCGGTGTTATATCATACTCATTTGCGTATGAATGCTTAACACTGTTCTGAATCAACATACATTTTTACCTGTTGTTATTCACCGTTTAGAGTTAAAGTTACACACCGATAAATGTTGATGATTTCTATATACTGTTGATCGCTTACACCGATTTGTATAAAGCATTTTCACCGTTATGCATAGAAAACAACATTCTTGGGTGTTATTTTTTCACACCCGGCAGTGTTCTGAAAGCTCTTTCCAGTGTCATTTTTGACACAGATTTTTACTATCGCTTAACACCATTTACGGGTACTTCTTCCTAAATTACCGAACCATTGACACCACATCGACGACTTTTTATGCAGTGACACCGAGACTTGGTGTTATTGTGTTCGGTGTTAATAAATAACTCCGGTTATTTAACACCGCGCGTTAACACCGCGCGTTAACACAAAAGTAATGGAACTATATGGACCACTTTCGGTGTTAATTTTAACACCACATTTTTTACAGTGTAACGGCATTCCATAAATCTTGAACTGGGGACTCGAATAAGTGATAATAATCATTTGACCGTGAATAACGTTGGTTGAGCAGTAGGCTCATAATGCAAACTTTGTAATGATTGAATTTTGAACCGTAATTCACTGACACCCAAAATCTATTATATTGCGGAATAAAGATTCTCAATTGTATGAATCAGAACAGTGGTTCACAGCAATATATAAATGTAATATCATCACAGATGAAAAATCAAGGCATTGCATTATCAATGTAATGTATATTAGGGTGTGCAAACCCTATATATACTATAGATCAGATTTAATTGACACTATATCTGGGCAATGGCATATTCTATGGATAAGCATATAATATAACTAGGGATTAGAGACGCGCGCTCACGCGCGCGACCGGCTGCATTTTCGCGCTGCAGCGCTGCGTCTTGAATTAAGTATAGACCCCTACAGAACACATTATAATTCGGCATAAGTAGCAAATGGTGAAAAGCAGGAAATTTTTAGATTCACAAATGAAGTACAAATAATAATGATTAATAAATCATAAATAATCTTCATAGATTTTCATGGAGTTGTCGATCGTTCCTCTCATCCGCCGATCGAACGCTGGACCGGAAGTTGTGCTGAAAAATCTGAAACTAAATTTCCGAAAACCGGAAATGAAGCAAATTGCTCAGAGTCGCCTCCTCCGCGCGTGGTTTAATTTTCATGGAGTTGTCGATCGCTCCTCTCGTTCGCCGATCTCACGCTGGACCGGAAGCTGCGCCACGAATATTCTGAAACTAATTTTCCGAAAACCGGAATAGATGCAAATTGCTCAGAGTCGCTTCCTCTGCGCGTGGTTAAATTTTCATCGAGTTGTCGATCGTTCCTCTCGTTCGCCTATCTCACGCTGGACCGGAAGCTGCGCCACGAAAATTCTGAAACTAATTTTCCGAAAACCGGAATAGATGCAAATTGCTCAGAGTCGCTTCCTCTGCGCCTGGCTAAATTTTCATCGAGTTGTCGATCGTTCCTCTCGTTCGCCTATCTCACGCTGGACCGGAAGCTGCGCCACGAAAATTCTGAAACTAATTTTCCGAAAACCGGAATAGATGCAAATTGCTCAGAGTCGCTTCCTCTGCGCCTGGCTAAATTTTCATCGAGTTGTCGATCGTTCCTCTCGTTCGCCTATCTCACGCTGGACCGGAAGCTGCGCCACGAAAATTCTGAAACTAATTTTCCGAAAACCGGAATAGATGCAAATTGCTTAGAGTCGCTTCCTCTGCGCGTGGTTAAATTTTCATCGAGTTGTCGATCGTTCCTCTCGTTCGCCTATCTCACGCTGGACCGGAAGCTGCGCCACGAAAATTCTGAAACTAATTTTCCGAAAACCGGAATAGAAGCAACTTGCTCAGAGTCGTTTCCTCTGCTCATGGTTAATTTTTCATCGAGTTGTCGATCGTTCTTCTCATCCGCCGATCGACCGCTGGACCGGAAGTTGTGCTGAAAAAACTGAAACTAAATTTCCGAAAACCGGAAATGAAGCAAATTGCTCAGAGTCGCTTCCTCTGCGCGTGGTTTAATTTTCATAGAGTTGTCGATCGTTCCTCTCGTTCGCCGATCTCACGCTGGACCGGAAGCTGCGCTAACAAAATTCTGAAACTAAATTTCCGAAAACCGGAATAGAAGCAAATTGCTCAGAGTCGCTTCCTCTGCGCGTGGTTTAATTTTCATGGAGTTGTCGATCGTTCCTCTCATCCGCCGATCGAACGCTGGACCAGAATCTGTGCAAAAATCTGAAACAAAATTTCCGAAAACCGGAAATGAAGCAACTTGCTTAGAGTCGCTTCCTCTGCGCGTGGTTAAATTTTGATGGAGTTGTCGATCGTTCTTTTCATCTGCCACTACTTCGAAGGAAAGCGCTTCTCGCGAGATCGTCCGATCGAAGAGTCATTTCTTGTAAATTTTATAAAACATTAATGTGCAAGAGAGAAAAATTTTCGCTTGAAAAAATGTGCAAGAAATGCTAGTTTAGTTGATTCACTCTCCTTCTCCCGGACTATCTCTCATTTTCTCTCCGTACAATATAAATTCAATTGTGAAATATAGTACTCTTACTTACTCGATATGGATGATTTCTTTTTCACGGAATAAATTATCGTAGAACTATAACCTTTGCTAACCGCGATTAATGTCACGAGTCGACAACTGGCCAAAACAGCATAAAAAACCGCGCTAATACAGTCTCGCATCAATTTCGCGGCTGCGCTCATCACAGACCAATCACGAAACGAATAAAACGACAACAAAGCTTGCGATATTTCGATCATTTTGATCTATATCTTCTCATCAACTTTTTATTAGAAGGATTTCATAGAGAATCAAACGCTCTACAAAATAGCTCTCCTACACTTTTTTGATAAACGTATCCATTTAAGCGATATTTGAGCTTCAAGTTCAAAATGTATGGAAGTTGGTATTTTTTCTTCATGTAATTGTTTTTTAATTTCTTCATACAACCGACATCTTTCAGCCTGTTAGAAGGAATATCAGAATGTTTTTTTTCGTTTTGTTGTCAGCTATATATCCATCGATTAAATTATAATAATGCCTTCGTAATGCCTGAATAATGCTCCACAACATGATATAGCGTCTGAGGTTCTTAATATGTTTTTTCAAAATAGGTATAAATAATTCTACTTGTATTACGATTAACGATAAAATTATAATTATTTAGTCAGATCAGTTGATGAGAAATCGGTTTTATCGCAGTTTGTGTGCGCGTGAAGAAAGGCATGTTACTTAAAGTATATTTTATTTAAATAGGAAATAATAGTTATGAGATTTGTCGTGACGCTGCGAGCGCTTTCCGCTTGATAGCTGACTCCATCTAGTGAATAAAGAAGAGGACAACAAACGTGAGACGATCGATCATGAATCGATATTTGCTGGTATTATAAATGTAACACGATTTTCTACGAGTGACAAATATGTATCGTATAATATTCGAAAACATAACTAAAAACTTTTCAGATGATTGGATTTTAACTGTGAATTTTTGTATCTATGTTCTCATAGCAATAAATGGATTAGTTCGTTTTTCAATCAGTTAATGCAAATACTGGTAATGTTTTCAATTTAAGGCCGGTAATTTCTATTTCATTATTCGAAAATTATCAACAAAATTAATGATGAGTACCAAAATAATTCAGTATCTTTTCAAGGTGAGCTATTTGAGAATTTTTTTGGAATTATGGGAACGTTAATAGCTTGAAAACACAGAAAAAAAAATTTGCTCAGTACGGTTGACACCTTAAAATTTTTAATATATTATCACTGTTTTTTCAAAAATTTTTCAGATTTAAAAAAATGGCGGTTTTTGAAGAACAATTTTTTTTTTTTAAGTAAGGGATATTTGGAAAAATCTAAAAAAATTATCAGGGTGTATTTTAGACTCAATGCTCATCTGGAATTAACATCATGGAAAAAATCAAATAAATCCGAGAGGGTCAGGGTCACGGGTTTACATACTTGGGCTGGAATACCTCATATATGTATATACATTCGCGACAAAAGCACGCGTAAGAACCTCCGTTTGATCAAGATGTCCGTCCCGATCATTGTTAATTCAACTTTTAGTTTTGCCCGTTCTGCTTGAATTATTCTTCCGAACGAGACGCGCACGTGAAATGGCGAGACATTTGTTGAATGAGAAAAAAATATGTGCTTCTCGTCATCGACGTCATCGATGCGCTCTATTTCCCTCCGCTGACTCCTCTCGACTACTCGATGGATCGAGGGTCGCAAGTGGCCGTTGACCCTATACCGGTCGTGTGTATACCGCGGTATCGACGCTTGAAGAAAAGAAACGAGGTGGCTCTTTCTCTCAGCATTGTTCCACTACCTATTCCATGATCGCGGAGTTTATCCGCGACTCGCATAGCCTCCACTGCGACACGTACCATATCCTTCTCGTTCCTCTCTCTCTCTCTTTCTCTTTGCTTCTGTTTAGTTCATCGAATCATTCCGATGATATCACGTCGTGGATCTCGAGTATCACTTAAAACGAATTATTCCCGACAATATATACCATGGAATGTCGAGACCGTGACATGATTTCCTCCTCACTATCTCCCAATCGCCTGTACATATTGAACACGCATCATAACATCCGATCGTTCATAAGTTTACTTCATCCTTCTATGAGTTTATAATACAATTCTGATTATCGGTTGCTCCTCCTATTTTTCCTACTTCTTCTGAATATACATTTTAACGTGTAATTATACTAGATACGAATAAACAGGCAGCAATGGGCGGGTTAATTTATAATTAATATACAATGAAAGGAAAAAAACGAATCATAATGGTGGAATGCTGCACGTTGGTTGACGATACTCGCCGGTGCTACTCACATGCATTTTGGATCTTTATTTTGTACTATATAGCTGACCCGGCAAACGTTGTTTTGCCGTATACATTATTGCAACCCTATTGCGGATCTGTGAATGGAACAGAATAATATAAAAATCGCGATTAAAAAACAGGGGTTGATCGTAGAAGGGTGAAAATTTGAAGTTGTATGTATTTTCAATGCTAAATCATAATAAAATAAAAATAAAAAATTTTGTCAAAAAAAAAATATAGATTTAGGGGTGGGTCACCCTTATCATTTAGGGGTATGAAAAATAGATGTTGGCCGATTCTCAGACCTACCCGATATGCACACAAAATTTCATACAAATCGGTCCAGCCGTTTCGGAGGAGTTTGGTAACAAACATTGCGACACGAGAATTTTATATATTAGATATATTGGGTTGGGGAAAAAGTAATTTCGGAATTTTTCATGTTCTTTAAAGTAGATTAACCGAAATTACTTTTTCCCCAACCCAATATTATATGTGCACTAGGGTGGTCCTTAATTAGGTCAGTGTTGAATTATTTCGCTCCCAAGGGTTCAAAGGGTTCCTGTTCAAGAAAAAAAAATCGCAAAGTTTGAATGCTCTATCTGAATTTCACATTCTTCGCACTACCGGCAACATTTTTTTTTTTCATTTATTTATTAAATACTCGGCTGAATCTTATACTTTTACTACGTTATTAGGCTCAATTTGTAGACAATGGAACACTTCTTTGAAGAATTTAGAGTATTATTACTGTTTCTTAATCTTCCTACTAGTATAAGCACAGAGTGCCGTTGGGCGAAAGTTGGCTATTACCCTCCAACATCTTTGAAACAGTTTAATTTACGAAAAAAATTATTCATCCCAATTGAGTAGCAAATTTAATTTCCTACAAAAATATTTATGACCCAATTTTGTCAAGTCTTTAACGTCGAACTTATAGTCATTCTTATAACATCACTTTTATTAAAACGGTTTTTTTCTACATAACTCTATCTCAATAAAATTGAGAAAAAGCATTTAAACTTTACGACAATTTTTTTTCCTGAAAAAAAACCGTTTGAACCCTTGGGAGGGAACAAACTCGATAATGACCTAATTAAGGACCACCTTAATGTGAACATGTACACCCCGAAAACATAAATACCAACATCTCTATAACGTTGAAAATTCATCCCGCAATTTTGTTTCGAAGCAACATAGTATATGACTGTTTTTCAACTGATCAATTTTGTAAGTCCGTTGAATCTCAGACAGGCGGGATATATATAGATTTCACCCAATTTCGTTCACAATAAACAGCTATCAATCATTGAAGTTGATCTATTTAATTAATGCCTTCATATTCTGGTAGTTGAAGTATCGTAACCCAAAAGTATCGTAAATTTAACAAATAATATTAATTGGGCCAAAGTGGAGAAATATAGATGAGCTATGATAATTATGTGTAAAAAAAGTTAATATTTGGTATGCTTATTCATTTTTTTTATACGTTGACGAATAAAGATAATTTTGCATCGACCCCTACGGGATGACTTTCAGTTCCCGCACGTCTGGTCAGGGGCAGAAACGGCCAAAACTCAACCTGAGGGATCACCGAGCCGAATGAACGGACAAAGATGCGAGAATAGATCGACTCGGGTCGTTTTACCGTGCGTCGATGAGATTTCGAGCGAGGCGTGTGATCTTCTACAAAGACTCCTAGAGCCAAATCCCAAATCGCGTATCCGATCCATCTTCGGTCTTCAACGTATAGCCTTTTACATGGGCCACGACATTAATCGCTACATCGCAAAGGAGGTAAAACCTGTTATTTACCAAAATCTATAGGACCGAGACGAATGAAAATTTATGCTACGGAAAAATTATAATTTTGTAGATTTCTCCGTTGAGACTTCTGAACCGTGAATGGGCTTCACCAATCGATCGACTCTCTTCCTCATCAGCTCATCAAACATCTCAAGGTTTCGGACGCTTGCCGGCAGTACATCTAAATTACAAGCCCCTCTAGTATTAAGTTTAATCGTACATAGAATAACCCCAGAATTGAACGTTAATAATATGTCAACCTTAAACTTACAGACAATTTATATTGCTACCAATCCTATGAAGTTCACTGATTTTATTATAAAGACTATACAGGGCATTCGAAAAGTGTGGGACCCCTTTATTATTTCGAAACGAATGCACTTTCACAGAAAATGACTCAAATAAATGTTGTTAGGGTCGTAGAGTTCTACTTTGTGATGACCCTGAATTTGACCTTGAACTCGATCTTGAGGGTTATTTGGAGGTCAAATCGAGTTTTTTAAAATCGAAACTCCTATTTTGTGTTCCGGATTTGAAAAGAGCGGGGAATTCTACGTTCAGAAGTGTTATTGCGGTAACTTTTTAAAGTGACCTCCAGGGATCATTCGACGCTCAAATATTCATACCCATAATTGGATATCTTACCTTATGTGACTGGATCTGCAACCAATCTTGCCTTTCGTGGCCGGATGTGTTCTGAAAATATACCACAAGGTCACCGGAAGATATAAACTTACGACTTTTACCACTGTTTTTTCGGTCATTTTACACGATACCATCTTCAACGGCTCATTTCGTGGCTGTCAAATATTTGACCTACGAATGATCCCTGGAGGTCACTTTGAACTATTACCACAACAACATAATGGTATATGTTCACAACACATCCAGCCACTAAAGACGAAGTTGGTTGGAGATCCGGCCAACTAAGGCAAGATATCCAATTGGGTATAAATATTTGACCTTCGAAGGATCTCTGGGAGTCACTTTTAAAAATTACAATAATAACATTTCTCAACGTAGAATTTCCCGAAAAAGTGGAGTCATGTTTTTTTTGCAAAGAATGGTTTCTTTCGACTATTACATATTTTTGTCTAAAAAAAATGTTCTCTCCAATTTTTTCGTTTAGAAATGTTGTGAATGTAAGTAAAAAACTTTTGGCGTGAATTAACCACTGATGTTACAAGCACAGTTCAAACATTCTTAACCCTTATATCCATTCCACTCTCTCATATAGTGTACGCTTAATTTCCTTATCACTGCTTCCCGAACTTTTTCAGGATCTGTCCATTGTCCTCAGATCAAGGAGCGCATTTACACCTACCTGCGTTAGCCCTTTAATTCTAATCCCTCGTGAGCACTCCATTTTTTCTTAGTTTATATCACGCATTCAACTTTCACTTTAGCACTCTGTCAACTTCCTATTACAGTAGAGATCTCCGAAAAGATGAAAACGCCTTCACAGATTTCCTCGAGATGATGTTTTCAGAAAAATAAAATACACCGGCTACTCTTTAATGATAGCGTAGCCGGTGTAACGGTCTTTTCTTTACGGAAATATGATACCGTGATTACAAACAAGAAAAATTGCGTCATAGCATCAAACTTCGGCACAAGAAAACAAAATGTAATTATTTATTATTAATCAATAACATTAATCAATAATCTATAAATCGTTAGATTCAGAACTGAATCACAATGGGCATACCAAAAATTATATAAATTTCACTGTGTTCAAGAAAAAGAGGGCCACCAACGTTTGAAAGAAGTATCCACCAGGTTTAAGTATCATGATGAAGTATAACTCATATCCGAATATTTATGATCACTAGTATACTCCGCAAGAGTTATATTGAAGTTATGCATAAAGTTATGGTGACTATCTCCAAATTGAAACAATGTTCCAAAGGGAACAAACATTATTTTTTGTCCCCTATTTATTCTAATGAGACGTTTGCTCGGATATAGTACGATAGGTAGCATTTTGCTTGTTAAATAACCCTATTCGCGTATCTATGAATACGACTATCTGCAATTGAAATACTTTAATGAGAATTTTCATTATTGGCATGAAGTTCTGCGACACCGTATATACATATATATGACACGAAGCACACTTGTATAGCACATTCCACGCCAGTGTATATAGCTCCGAAATCCACCTGTTACAAAAATCGGCTTACAAAAGTTTCCGTTTTTATTAAGAATAGTTAACAGTATTTTTTTGTTTTGTTACAGTTTCTCAATAATAATGATACAATAAATTGCGAGAATCTCGATACGTAAAAACTAATAACAAAATTAAAACGAAGAGAATGGAAAAGAGAGAAAAAAACACTTACGTCTTCGAATTGCAAGAAGAACGGGCTTCCTTCCGTTTTTTACGCTTATACAGATAATTTTTATGTTTTTTCTTCTCCGTTTTGCCTTATTTCCGTAAGCTCCGATTGAGTTGCCAATTGGCTGCGAAATTACGGTATAATTATCATAGCATGTATATACATATGTATATATAATATTAGTTATATACACGCACGGTTATTACTTTGGGATAAAAAGGCCCCGCGCTCTGAATATTGTACAATGGGATAAAATTTGGCGAGTCATCTACGAATAGCATGGGTAGGTAGGTCTACTTTAATAGATCGCAGGGCAGCAGGGAATAACGTTGTAAGTGAATTCACTCTTTTTGTTTTGTTCTTTTCTTTCTTTTTATCATCGCTCGCCGGACGTACAAATCGATTTGATCGGTCTTAACCATTTTGCGCAAAAGATCTGCGACTCTCGCATCGCGTGGGCACGCTTAATACTATATTTCACCTCTCGTACTATTTTGTTCGTTCATATTTATCGGCATGGCCACATTTCCTTATGACGTGACGTCGCGTATTCAGCGACGGTGAAGCGGCAGTCGAGAAAGTTAAAGAACCCTGTATAACACCCATTCGAGTAAACCGATGTGTATGTGTGCGTGTGTATACACCCACACACACACATACATGTGCATATACATGTTGAATGTGACGATCGAAATCACGGTATTATTTTTTGGAATAAGACAATCATTTATTTGTTTAAATTTAATTATTTTTTAACGTTTATTCTCAAGTCTGAATGTGTTCCCATTCTTTTGTCGCTCGACCTTATATTTTATTCGTTCAATTTATCAATGACTACATTTTTTTAATCAGTTCGTACAGCAGTCACTCGATAGTCGTTTGGTACATAACTCCCGTCTTTTGCCCGCGGGGCCATCGGTACTTAAAAATCGTCATTTTCGATCGAGACTTCGAGAGCACATGCGGTAATACATCGTTATCGCGTGTCCCATTACCACCATCGTCAGTGGCTTTTTCACTGTTTGATCTTGTTTACTCCGTTAATATTATTATTATTACTGTAGTTATTATTGTTGTTGTTTTCGTTTTCGGTACTGTTATTATCCTTATTACTATCACTACTGCTACGGCTACTACTAAAAATACTGCTATTGTTATCTCGATTGATGGCGTGGATACATGTTCATCCTCCACACAGAGATGCGGCACCATCTAGACGCGACCATTATTAAAGCGTCAGGCTTGTCGCTTGTCGCGTCGATTCAACAATCATTCTATCCTTAACTTTTATCCTTTCTCTGATATTTCTCGTTTTTTATTGCGTTCGTCCGTGCGCCAATAATTTCTCTTTCTCGTAGCAAAAGCACGGGCGTTGCAACATCAACAGTTGCAACCCTTTTGCACTCTATATACAGTGATACTCGGCCCATTGATCATCGAGTTTCTGCACTTTTTTTACATAACTTATTACAATATTCGTACGCAAACGTCAATGCATCGGCGTTTTTTTCTTTCTCTCTCTTTTTTTGTCTACTTTTTTAATGCAAGTAACAGCAAACAGTTGATAAATTGTAATGCATGATAATAATCGCCACGGTCGAAAAACTTTCATACACATATTTATGTGTGTGTATATCAGGAAGATTGAAAGATTTTTTTCTCGTATCACCTAATTGAATGTATATATTAGGGTGTCCGTTATTTCCCAAGTCAAGTTTTTCCACTCGAGTATGTTCCAAATTATTAGTTTATAGCCTAAAAACAATGTTGGACATTTTTTCAAAACGTTCAAATGCCATCAACCCCTGCCTAAATGACGATTTCTTTCCCATTAAAATGCCATAGGATTTTTGTATTTTTTAGATTTTAATTTTTTTTATCGATTATTACATTCATTAAATTTGAAAAAACTGCCAATTTTCTCTCAACTATGACCCTGTTAAATGGACAAAGTATAATGCTGCTGATAAAAATGTTGTCATCTATTTTGAAAAAATTATCATTTATTTTTACCATTTTTTTCAATAAACTTTATAATATTTTCAAATTAATGAAAAAATGTTTGTCAGCAATATTAGAATTTGTCCATCTAAAAGGATCATATTTGAAGGAGAATCGACATTTTTTTTAAATTTAATGAATATAATAAGCGTAGAAAAATTAAAATCTACAAAGCGCAAAAGTCCCATGTTATTTAAATGGGAAAAGTATCGTCATTTAGCCGTTTGAAAATTTTGAAAAAATTTCCAACATTGTTTTTAGGCTATGAAGTAATGATTTAGCGCATACCCATGTGAAAAAAATCGACTTGGGAAACAACAGACATATATACATACTTTTTTTGCCATATACACTACCGTCCAAAAGTTTCAAAACATTCGCGCCGATACTGAGTCAAACAAAAAGTTTCATCACTCTTTTAAAAATGACGATATCTTAATTTGCCAAGCGGCGTTTCAAAAGGGACATAATATATATACCCTACCCAGGGACACATATTCATTTACCTTTTTTCAAAAAAATGTTAGGATTTTTTTTGAACCCGGTACGCATCTTGAAAGATGGTCGTTTTTTGGCTTTTTTGGGGGGTTGAAATTTTAGCGCACAACTCGTGGAAAATTCTTTCCACTCTTTCTTCCATGAAAAACTTAAGGCAGGGGATTAAAGCTTCAATTTCCTTTTTTAGAAAGTTTCGTACGATGTTTTTTCGCATAAATATTGAACTTTTTGCAAAAAACAACCTTGTTTATAAAATGAAGCCTAACTCTGAAACTATTGTACTATTGGATTTCTGTAAAATAACTAAGAGGGTAAAAAATTACATACAGTCGTTTTGGATAAAACTAATTTCTTTGGAATTTCTTCCCAAAAAAAATTTTGAAAAATGACCAAAAAATTTGTAACCCGAAACAAATTTTTTTGTTTTTCAAATTTTTTTTTTGGAAAAAAATTCCGAAGAATTTAGGTGAATCCAAAATGACGGTATGTAATTTTTTACCTTCTCAGTCGTTTTACAAAAACCCAAAAGTTTCCGAGTTAGATTTCATTTTAGAAATATGATCGTTTTTTGCAAAAAGTTTTTCTAAAAAAGGAAATTGAAGCTTCTCCTCCCTGCCTTATGTCCCTCTTAAAACGTCGCTTGGCAAATTAAGATATTATTTTTAGAAAAGTGATGAAACTTTTTGGGTGGCTCGGTATCGGGGCGAGTGTTTCTAAACTTTTGGACGGTAGTGGAGATTTATATGAAAACATGTGATGTATACAGATATAAATATATATGTATAGACATATGTAGATGCATATTCCGTGGAGTGTGATCGATATATAGTTTCGAATGTGATAATCTTATCCAGAGTCAAGAATTCGTTCAATCGAGAATGTGTATTCTCGACGAAAAAGTATATTATTGTGATTTTTCGATTACACGGTAGTCGCGGGCAATTTATCACTACAAGATTGAAGCATGATGCATTGACTTAATATCCGTGTTCAAGAATCTTATCCGTTTAAAATTGATATATACAGGGTGGACCACTTAAAACCGAACACCCGAATGTTTCGCTTGGGGTTGATGCTACAGAAAAAACATACGAATAAAAGATTTAGGGTATCGAAGGGCCAGTTCAATACACCGAACCATTTTTTTCCAACGTCATTTTTTACAAAGTTGTCAAGGTCATTGATGTTTCCTTAAATTGGACAATATATTTCTTTGTGAGAAGATTATAGCCGTCATTAAGACGAATCCAACGACCTATATTTCTTGATGCCTTTACTTATTAATGGTCGACGTTATGCCTGTTTTCATAACTGACCTTAACACGCGTTCAAGGTTTTGTGCGGTAATCGCAGGGCATGCTCTGACTATTCGTTGTCGCTCATCTACTTATCACCGCATCGCATATCTACTCAAAACCATATCTACTCTTTGATTTACGGGATGACGCATTGTAAAACCAATAATGAATCACAGTATGAATGTTGATCGATTCATTAGCAGACTGCCTCGTCTTTAACGCTGACAAGTAGCAAAGATCATGGATAGTAGCATGAAAACAATAACAAACGTTTCGGCTGATCAAACGAAAATGTGCTGATCAAAACAAAATACAAGCGAACAATAAATATCGAATTCAGTCCTGGAGAAAATTCGAAATAATAATATCTCGTTAGTAAGCAATTGAAAGCATCAATAAATGTAGATCGTTGGATTTGTCATAATACCGGCTGTAATCTTATCACAAAAAAAATATATGGTGCCATTTAAAAAAAAACATGAATGACCCTGAAAACTTTGTAAAAAATGACTTTGAAAAAAAATGGTTCGGTGTGTTGAACTGGCCCTTCGATACCTTGAATCTTCTATTCATATGTGTTTTCTGTAGGATCAACCCCAAGTGAAATATTTGGGTGTTCGGTTATGAGTGGTTCACCCTCTGTACACTAGTCGCAAAAATTAACCGATATGAAATAAAAATTCCAATTTTTTAGGTGATTTTCAACAGAGTGAAACTCGGAGGAAAATGGTCGTACAGCCAATAAAAAAAAAGCAAATTGTAGCTTCAAGTGTCCAGTTTCCAGATCTGGCTTTGAACATTTTTAATATGTACGGTTCAGAGTAATTCTGAGAAAACCACCGAAAAATAAATTTTACCAATTTGTGCTTATAGATTACAATGAATTTATAGACTACAATAAATTTTTTTTTGTATTTTCACTTTGATACTCTCTTAGAGAATTTAATCATCTTTAACTTAACCTACAATGTGTAAGGTAGTAGTAATGTCCATTAGATATCCAAAAGTAACCCGTAAGATATCTCTCGACTTGTAAAAATCTTACGGGTCACTTTTGGATATCTAATGGACATTATTGCTGCCTGGGGAAGCTCTGGACGATGATTTGACGCGGAGTTATCGCCAATTAAAGCACAAACGTCAAAAACATTGATTATTAAAAAAGAATTGAAAAAAAAATGTTTTTTTGCAACTCTTGCCTGCAGAGTTCGATTTTTGATGCCTTCTTTCCATGCGGAAAGTGACAAATTTCTCAACTAGAGCGAGAAATTTTCATTTTACTGCATAATACGGATAAGATCGCTTTACCACACTGGTGAAAGACTTCACTTTACCGCATCATGTGGTAAAATGAAACAAATGTTCATCTCATAGTGCCAACATTATGCGATACTCAATTTATGCGAGACAAAATGTGAATATGTCACAACTACTGACGGATACATTGATTCGTTACAAAAAATATTGTCTACAACATTTGTTGAATACAACGAGTTACTTTACGCATCAAGTTGTCGATCCCTCCACGGCTTATGGTCAAGAAAATTTTTGAAATTTTTCTTTTCTTCTTTTTTCCAATAATTAATGTTTTCTATTCAAGAAATTTGAATTATCGGCAAAAAATGTTGAAATCGAATTGAATAAAAATAAAAAAAATTGTCATTATGGTGATTTTGGGGCGAAAACGACAAATTTAAAGCTTCAGGGCACTAAGAAGAAAAATCGCAGCGATTTGAAATTTCCCGGGTTTTCTTCGAGAGACTTTAAGAATGAAAAATTACCGATGATATCATTCGTTCATCTACAACATTCAAAAATATACCAAGTTATCCAAATATTCTTGAATACGCGAAATTTTATTTTTTTTTCAGTCGACATTGTCACTTCGAAAAAAGATTTTCCATCAAAAGCGACTAATCGTGTCTTATAGGGAATGTTTTGCAGTTTTCAAAACCCGACTTCTATTGTCTGTATGATCATTATTTCCCGAGTTATCGATTGTCAAAGTCAAAAAAGACTTTTTTGGTTTGATTAACGATAACTCCGCGCCAAATAATCGTACATTTATTATAGCTTAAATTAAAGAGCATTGAATTTTCTAAAAAAGAGTATCAATATTAAAATAAATAAAAAAGAGTAAAAATCAATATTTTTGAACACGAGCAAAAATTTGTAAAAAATTTTTTCGGTGATTTGCTATGGTTTAATTCGGAACCATGCATGTTAAAAAATTTTCAAGGCCAGATCTGAAAACTAGACATTTGCAGCTACAATTTTCTTATTTTTATTCGCCATCGAAAAAATTGAAATTTTTTATATCCCTTAATTTTAGTGTATATATATATAAATTTTGAATCCTAGCTCGACCTGGAAAAACGTTTCAGCAAAATATTTTGCTGCACCGTTATCCTGGAGTTGGTACACTTTTCTTATGAACAAACGTAAAATGTTCGTAAAAGTAAAAACGATATTTTAGTTTTTCTGTGAAAACTGAAATTTTGTAGGCCATCAAAGCCTAGATAAACCTCTTTTTACAGTTAAATGCATGACTGAATTTTATGCATATATACATATACATAAAACTCAGTACTCGATACATCAGTCAACGAGTAGTACATTGTTACTCTCTGCGGTACAAATATTTACGGCGACACGCACAAAAGAGAGAGAGAGAGAACGAGGATCGAAAAGACAAACTCAAATGTCGCGACAATTCATTGCACGGATTACAGTTGAAATAACGATCAAAGGTATTTAAGCTGTCGGATCTCAGTGCTAAGTTATTGCTGATTGTAGACCAGATCACCAGGGCGATTTACAAGAAAGTGGTAAAAATTTTATTTTGCTCGAGAGCAGTAGTATCATGTATTATAGAATCGTTTATTTGCGGTGCGGTTTAGCCACATACATTGCAAATTCGACACTGAGATCTCACTATATCAACATTGCTCGGTGACAAATGAGCTTTGATGCTGACGATTATGTTTTCCAAATTCCTTTTCACTACAAATTTCTCGGAAGGTAGTAGTCCTTTCTTATTTTTGATAGCTACGCAGATTATGAAAAAATGCAATAATAATAATCATAATAACAACGACAACAACAACAATAATAACAGTTAGTTATTGACACTAGATAACGATAACGTAACATAACCATCGACACTAATGTCCGCCTCGGTAATGCGGCACTGAATGAATTCCAAACCAAATACGAATTGCACGATTGTTAATCGTCTTACGTGTTAATCGCTGGCAATTTTGTATCGCAAGCGTTTATGTATTGATTTGTTATTTGTTTGATGTTTGAACATCAGAGAATATTTACGATATGAAACTCGTAAGAGTGGGTTAACTTTTTGTGGTAATCACAATTACAGCTGCCTGTATTTCTTCTCGCTTTTCACTTCACCCGACGGTTCATGTCGCTCGCTCTCTCTCTCTCTCCCTCTCGCTAACACGCACGCATACAAACTTCGTAAATCGTGGATTTGTCAATCGGAAGAAAAATCAATAACGTGCGGGCTATTAACACTTGCACTTTTTTGTAAACCAAGAAAATCGCTTCAATGTAACTTCTTGCGTGAACTTCTCTTTTACAAATTGCCCCAACAAATATAAGAGTAGTAAGAAAGAAGGAGGGCATGAGAGAGGAGGAGGGAAGGAATTTCGTAGCGCGAGAACCAATGCAAAAGGTTCGGAAAAGTAATCAGTGAGTGGCCCGACCAATGATCATTGAGGAGGATACAAGGACGAGTCCACCCTATCACAATGTTCGTCGACATAAACTATCGACAGCCAGGATTATGAGATGCGCACAAGATTTCGGGATGGATTTGTTCATCACATAATGACTGATGATGCCCCGATCGCGTGATCTCAATATCCAGAAGAGAGCGCCATCCTAATCTTCGGTTCGGTTTATTGGCTCTTCCTCGATGATCGGTCCATCAACGAGTACGATAATCATCCAAAAAATAGCGAGGGTTCACGACAGATAAGGTCCGCGTCGTGTAATCCACACTATAGTCAAGCATCTCTACACGTTGCGATTGTCATGGCCTGTGGAACCTGCATTCAATGAACGATAAATATACTCAATTGTAATAAAGAATTGAAACACGAAAAAACAAATAATTCGAAGGTATGTTTTCGATGTCCTTTATCCGCTCTTACATGGCTCAGAAGGAACAAGTTAAAAATTCAAAGCATAATGTGTCGGCATCATGCTTTGATACATGAAACAGTGATAGATTTTAAATTAATAATTTCTCTGTCGTGGCTGCACTGGAGCCACATCGGTTTTCATGACATTGGGAGTTTCGATGGCAGAATACAAACTTTCAAGATTTAAGTACGTTTCATATTCAGAGGAGAACAGAGTCATTTTTTTCTTTTTCGATGACTATTTTAACGAAAACTTGGTAACGAGGCAGAAAAATCATGTCAAATGATTGATTTAGTGTACTATTTTTATAGAAAAAAAACTATCTTGAAAAAATTAACTTCACATTCGCGGTTCACTTTTAAATGGGGCCAATGTCACATGAATGTATGTGACTAATTACGCGGAGAATTCGAGAAAACATTATTTTCCGAAATATATTTAACTATTACTTAATCATATAAATCTCTGCAAAACCGTTAGATATTAAAGCGTATTTTCGTTTATAGCGCTCCAGTGATTACGGCAGCTTCAATAACTATTAACTTTGTAGATGTTCGTAATATCCAAAAAAGAATAAGTACTTTTCGACGCAACATTTTGCCCCCAATATCCCATAACAGTATGGGCATTCATACTGGGTACTACCATGTATTCCAGTTCTCTCCCATTCTACTGGAGCTTTTTGAGGCGAATTTAGATGAGATGAAGCCTCGATTAATCCTTCATTCCCGCTCTAACTTTTCAGTGCAAATTCAGTGCATTTTCATAAATTCATATGGATGTCTTATATACATATGGACATTTCGGTGGTGCTTAATTAGGTCACTTCCGAATCTTTCTGCTCCCGAGGGTTCAAACGGTTCCGTTTCACGAAAAAAATTGGTATTTTTTCATTTATTTATGATATACTCGTCTGAATCTTTTACTTTTGCCTTGTTATTAGGCTGAATTTGTAGATAATTCAATACTTCTTAAAAGTATTTAGTATTATTACTGTTACTTAAATCTTCCTACAAGTATAAGCACAGGAAGTCATTGGCTACAAAATTGGGATGAATACTTTTTTTTGTAAATTGAACCGTTTAGAAGATATTGAAGGAAGAAGCCAATTATGTAAAAAAAATATGGCTTTCTGTACTTATTCTAGTAGGAAAATTGAAGTAACAGTAGCAATACTCTAAATACTTTTAAGAAGTGTTAACTAATCTACGAAATAAGCCTAATAATGAGGCAAAAGTATAATATTCTGCCGAGTATTTTAATAAACGAATGAAAAGAAACTTTGGACGTCGTGCGTAGAATGTTAAAATTTAGATAGAGCATTCGAACTTTATGTATTCTTTTTTTCTTAAAAAAGAGCCGTTTGAACCCTCGAAATCGACAAAATTCGAAAATGACGTAATCAAGGACCCCATCTTAATGGACATATGGCAAAATCATTTCTTTATCGTGTTTGCCGATTATTACGTTACAATTCACGTTATAATTTACATTTTCGACAATTACTATCATGGGAATGACAGGGTAAAATGATTATATTTTTTAACAATGAGTTTCTATGATGACAATGTTTTATTTTAAAAAATGCAACAATTTTGAAAGCAATTTTCGAGTCCGCGCAAGTAGCTCCGTAAAGGGCATTGATTTTTTTTACGAAAAACAGAATTACATGTCTTGCAGAATTGCTAGACATGGGCACTTAAGGTGCGGGAGAAATTCGATTATTTTTATTTATACTGCCAATATTTTTTATGCAGCTGTTTTCAAACTCTGTCGATTTTTTGTAGAATGAAACGTTTTATGTCCTGTAGGCACGAAGAACCGAGGACAACATGACTGTTTTTCAAAATTTAAGTTAAAAAATAATTGGTTACAGTTTTTGCTACCGAATGTTTTTCCTTAATGCGATGTATTATACCCCCGAAACCTGGAAAACGAAAAAGACTCTCATCATCTCAATCTCAATCCGATCGGGTTAAAATTTGTTGTGAGTATTTAGTGTCATAACGCGGAGGTATTGACGGTTTTAGAATTTCAAAATATTGCAAAAAAGATTTTTTGTAGAGTAAAAAAAATGTCAAAATTTCGAAATTTAAAAATCGTCGTCCCCCCATTCTGTCACTAAATACTCACAACAAATTTTAAATCAATCCGATTTATAGATTTCGCCTGAGAATTTTTCTAAATTTCAATGGACAGGTATAACACATCGCCTTAAGACGTATCGTTCCGTTTAAACGTTGGTGTGAATCTCTTTAATAGTTAGGCTCTTTAATAGTAATAATAGTCGTTCATTTGCTCTGAATAAATGTTTTGTACCGTCAGAAAGTTGAGCCGACCGATTTTAATATGTTTACCGTCCTCACTTACAAAGCTGTATTGTTGTATTATGTAATTTGTTACTGACTCAATTAGAAAAGATCCTCCTAATAAAAACTTGATGCAGTCCAGAAGTTGATTCTTAATCGAAAAAATATCGCGCGATTGTTGTCGTTTTATTCGTTTCCTGATTGGTCGGTAAAAAGCGAATGAATTTCGTGGCAAAATTCCGTTTGCTGTCTGATGCGCGCATATGTCTTGTTTTTGCTTGAATTAGACACTTGCCGGATTTTGTCAGATTAAATTACATGAAAAAATTAAGGCGCTGAAGTGCAATCGTACGATCGCGCGGGTCAGCGCGAGTACCCAACCCTAGTACATGTATATCAGGGTGGTACTTAATAGAGGTGTTCTTGCATTTTTAAGCTCCTAGGGGCTCAAGATCCTTCAAATTAATAAAAACAATACCCTCGAAATGTGGCAACGAAAATCAAAATTCATCTTCTACTCGTATTGATCGAGGTAACTCTAAAGAGAAATTTCACATTTTTCGGTCACAGTTGACATAGGTATTGTGTCGCCAGGTCATAATATTGACCGCGACTACAATTTTTCAAATTTTTCTTAGTTACTTCGATCAATACTAGTAGAAAAGATTTTTTATTTTCGGTTCCCATATAATGAGGATTTGAACTAATGCGCTTATATGAATTTATCCCAAATTTCATGATCTATAAAACATATGTAGTATATTTTATACCAAAATTATCCACATTGTCAATATGCTTGAAAAAATGGTAATGAAACTTTGAGCGTTACGGACGTTCTGTATGTACACGTATGAGAAAAAAGTTTTAATCGCACCGTATAGTAAAACTCTACGCCTATACAATGCTCCTGGTTATACATTTTTGCCAGAGCTTGTACACTCCACTTGCCCTTCAAATTTACATCTCATGCACTGATTGGTATCCTATACGCGTACACAGAGGTGCGCTATAATGAAATATGAACATTTGAAATTACGAATTTTACGCATCAGAGGTTTTCTATAGAACATCGAATTCTTGCAATTGATTTTTTTCCCATAATTGTTGATAGATTCGTTAATAATTTATCAAACCTCAAAGAGAAAAAAAAGGTTTTCCCATGTTATTTTTGTAAGAAACTTCAGTCACAAAACCAAGTATCCTAAAGTTGGGATAAAAATCTAAAATTTTCAGGGAATAGTTCTTCATCAACTTGGAAGTATTGAATTCGCTGGGAGCCTAAAAATAAAAAAAAACCCATATTAAGGACCCCGCTGATAGTCATGAATAATTGAACAAAGAAATTGAAATAATTTTGCCTCGATACTTAAAAAACGTCTATTTAAGAAAACTACGTTCTTAGAAAATATGCTCATATTTGCTGACCATCATGTAAATCTACCTGTTTGTAGATGTGAACTATGACAGGGATTTTCGAAATCTCATATTTTACAAAAGCTAAAAGTCCCACTTGTGCATTACGAGGCGAAATTTTTTACCGCGTGAGGTGTCGACTATCCTCGTGGACCGCCATCTCCGAGCTTTTAAACTCGTTCAGTTCTTTCCTGATAGCTGCCTTGTCCTTGGGGGTTAAGCGAGTCCACGGTTTGTCAGCGCGTCTGTCATAATCATGGGCCTGCGTCACCTCGATGTAATCGTTAAATCTGATTATCTGCAAAATTGTCATGTAAACGAATTACTACGGTATTTTGAAATAACCAGAAGATGAGCTGATACTCTCACCGTCTTCCTGACTGACCTTCTTTTCCTTCAATTCTTCGACAGTAGGTCGAAAACTCAACTTCCGTAAGAGATATCGCTTCTTTTCTTCCTTTTGTTTCTTCTCCTCAGCCGGACTTTGTTCTGTGGAAAACAAGAGCGAGTTATTGTATCTCGTTTTTTAGATTAGATAAGATCATCCTAAATCTCGTCAGAAGTTCTTCCGCCGATGACAAAGGAAACGCAAACGATAAGATGCATCACAGAGACGCGAAGAATAATCGATTAAATGTTGCCTAAGATAAAAAATCAATTGATAAAAAATGGATGATATGATCGCATTTTGGATCGTAATCATATCGATCATATGGATATCCATGATTCTTACTTTTTAAGATATTCCGTTCTTCGAGTTCTTCCTGGGTCGGTCGCATACTCAGCCGTCTGTAACAGAAATGGTGTAGATACTCGGATTACAGCTTCGAAATTGCAAACATAACGCTCGTTAATTTTATTTGTTTTTTCCTCTATTACCGGATGAGTCTTGCACCGATCGCCTCCTTCGATTCTTGCCTCTCGTTGTCCGATTGTATCTGAAGAATGTTTCTGTTTATAAGCTCTTGACGATCTGGTCTGAGGGCAAGTTTCAATGAGAGAGACTCCTTCCGCGCTATTTTGGCTGCCAATCGACCTGCACAATAACCAAAAAACTACATTTCTACGAAAATGGTGGGTCATCGATCGTATTGATATTTTGTTATTTCATTATTATATTATGTTCGGCGAATATTAAAAAATGAAAGTATAATCATTGAAGGTTGATTGTCTTGAAGTTGTTATGGTCAGATCGTAGCAATGGGAGTATGATTTTTTCAAATTGTTTTATTTTCAATGTCGCGCGGTACTATTACCCATATTCATGATTAACGTCACAGGAAAGTCTGAAAAAAGAGATACATTGATTCTCTACTCCGAGAAATTCTGTTCTTCTTAAATGATGGCAGAAATTGAAAAATTTAATTTTCCACGTATTTCACGAATTTTCCACGTATCACACAATATTTTATTTATAATTCGTATTTAATATCCCTTAAACGAATTTAAAAAATAACTATGAACATCATTTTCGTATTCAAAATCGTTTTTTATGATTTAAAAAAATTCTATTATTTTACAGAGATCTTCTTTTCACTGTTTATATTTTGCTATTCCTAGAGTTCCCCCTTATGAGGTGATTTTTTCATTTATTGAGAAAAGAGAGAAACAGCCCAAATTGTGATTTGGTTGCATAGCAACGTGGCAAACTTCCCAGAATGAAGATTATACGTCGTATTTAGCATTACTTGTGACGCTTATAAAATTACTCTGAGTTTATGTATTGAGGGTGTTATTTAATTTTCTCGAAAAACTTCAAATACGTGCATCCAAAATGCATTTAAAAAATTTGCCGTAAAATGTCGAACATCTATACTAGTCCGTCACCTTAGGCCATATTTTATCATGTTCTATTCAAGAGGAGAACCCTCTCGCCAATTAAGTTATTATATTTGTTAACTAAGCCGCTCGTGCGGAGCTGCGGAGTAAGAGGGTCCATCCCCACCGCACCGCCCGGCCGCGCGGTCGGCGCCCCACGCTCGGCGGCGAGCCGTCGATCGAAATACATCGATAACTGTGATGGCATAATTGCTCGTAAAGGGAATAATTTTATTGAATCCCATGGCCGGAAGCGTAGGGATTGCTGAGGAACTCGAATTTTGCAAAAATCTTTATTACAACAATAGAAAATGGAACAAACGTAAAAACATTAATATCTCGGGCTGTAATCAACATATTGAAAATTTTTTTTTCAACTGTTCGTTTTTCAAAAACGAGTTCGATGGTCTAATCATTTTTCCGATATCTTTGCAACTTTGGTCGGAATTGTTTTTGTTTATTAGCAAAAATCAGAAATCGCCGAAAAACAGTATCTATTTTCAACAAATTTTTAATTTTTTTTCCTCAAATCGCTTGTGCATGATGATACGAAGCCTCTCGACTTTTTTCCACCCTGTGGGCCTTCGTTTTCAAATTGTATTGAAGGGCAAAGATTTTTCGATGATCGCAGATTGTTGCTAAACTATATCTCGCAGATCGATGAATCTTGCGCGATTCTCTTGAGGTTCGGCTCCTCTACATCATGTACGAGTTTCAAACCGATATGTTGATAAACACCCGATTGCGGTTGCAAAAACGAAATGTAGAATTTTCATTTTCATTTGCCATTAACCGCTTAATTAACAATGTTAGCACATTTTTTTATGACCTTTTTTACAGAGGACGTTATGATGAACAAATTTTATTCGAAACTTTTTTCGATAGGACGCGTTCTAAAAAAGATATCTCAAAAATATCAATTCTTTTTTTTTCAATAATTTTTTTATTGTTGAAATATATGCCTGGCAAAGTCCGAAAATTGAGGATTTGTAGATCCAAACAACCTATAAAAAAATTGGCGAGAGGGTTCTCCTCTTGAATAGGTCTTATGCTAAGGTGACTGGACTATACGTGGAAATGTCTAATGTAAAATTGAGAAACTTGTAAGACTCGTATAGATCAATTAACAAAAGTTAGTTTCGTTTGTGCATTTTTGAAGTAAAATATTATCATCATAGACACTCGGTAACGACCGGCGATGGTAGTAACCCGATACTTCAAGCGAAAAGCTTTCACTCTTCCAAAGAAGATAACCATATGAAAATACTCTAAATTAATTGAGAATATGGTTTTTCACATACACGAAAAATGTAAAGAATATTTATCTCATAGTTCATTTGCAATCAATAATTTTATAATATAAACTGATTTGAACCACGTCAAAACTTCGCTCGATTTATTTGTTTGTATGCATCCCGCGCTTCCTGCGCATCATCGCGTATTTTCCTCGCTAGTGCTCCTTTAATATATGGTTTCGGAATTTCAAACAATCAACTATTCCGTAGTGGTTATTAACTTACTGAACATTATCGACGTGAAATATTCATCTATGTATTACATATTTTCAATTAACATATAACAAAAATTGTTAAGTGAGCATTTCATTTGTTTTTTCGAAAAAGATCGATTTTTCAGAAACAGATATTTTTTATTCTACAGGTTGATCGTATGAAGATGACAATCGTAAAACCGAATGAGTTATAGATCATTTTGTACCCGCTGACCGATTCGTGATCAGGTGCGCGAAAGTGGTAGGGGTGAGTGATGAGTGTGATGCGCGTAGAACATCGGCGATAGAGATACAAAAATGTTCAAAATCATGTTGGATTACAATCCTTATGGGGTCGACTTAATCTTGATGAAAAAAGAAAGAAGAAATGCACTTTAACAAGTGAATGGGCTCGAGGCTAAGGAATGTAAAATAAACGTAAAAACTGTGAGGAAAGGGAAAATCGGCAGACAAACTGATACAAGAATTAACAATTTTCTGCGGCTTGGCTATCAGAAGCCATCCGCATTCTCTGGATAACGTGTACAAGGCCGTATGTGCTTATAATGACATTTCATTATAAGATCTCGACAAATGAGTAATTCTCCGGCATATGTAATGCCCAGTGGGATCAACAAGTTGGAGCAAATTGTGCATACCCGAGGTTAAGGAAATTGGACGCATTTGATCGTGAACGCTCACTTCTTAAAGGGGGAGGTCTAGTTGAGATTTAAAAAAAAATAGATTTTTTTCCATGTTCTAAAAGTGCAATATCTTACGAGTATTTTCCGACTAATTGCATTTAAATCGGACCATTATTCGCCGAAATACATCACTTTGAAGGAAGCCGTGTTAGAGCCATACAAAGTAAGCAGGTAGCGGCAGCTGTGCGCTCGACTTCAAAGGGTCGCTCTGAAGGTCTTTATTGTATTGAATACGTGTATAAGTACACGCACACACACGCACACTCATATATATATACCATATGACCATATATATACAGTGCTCGTCTATTGAAGTGGGGCAACATGTATTTCGTTGATTTTGGCGAAAGTTTGATCGATTTTGAAAAACCACAAAAGTACATTCTAGTAAATTTAATAACACGTATAATGAAATCAGTTTCAACTCAATCGGTCAAAAATTGGCCGATTGCGCCAACATTTTGTAATTCGATGTAAATCGAGGTTTTGCAAAATGCTCAAAAACTGATGTTTGCTGCATGCGAAGCTTTCGATGACTCATACCAGTTGAAAGAGCATCTCCTGGCGTTCCGAAAACCCCCCTGATAAATTAAAATCGGATGATTCCAAGTGGAGTTATCGCCCCGCGAAGACGAAAACGCTCATGATCGATAACTCAGAAACGCGTCGACCGATCCAGCGGATCTTTTTCGTGATATCCAGGTTATCGACGCACTTCGTTGGAGCATTAGTGTTGTCACAATAATCGTCCTCGTAGACGAGATCTAGGTATCATCTAAGCTCACTGTTGTGGTTTTCGACAGTTTTCATATCGATAGACTAGTATACCCCGAATTCGAGTTCGAGAATGTTAAAGAGGAAGATTCAACAAGTAGAATGAGTACTCATCGATTGCTGAGAGAAACCTGTATCGAAAACGGGACGCTTCTGGAGACGGAAATCAAATTTGCCTGTTCGATAAAAAATGGTATTCACAGTTCGAAACCGATTTTCTTTTGTTTTCCGGCAGGAACGAACACGGGCCCCGTTTACTGCTGCGATTAATTAATCCGCAGTTATTATTACCGATCGAAAAGCAACTAACAAATAAAAAATTTCAATAATTCTCCAATAATAATAATCGATTATTATTGAGTAAAAATGGAATATTTATTAATTGTGGATAATGATTTTTACTACACGTACCCAAGAAAAAGTTTCTATCATTAATGTTTTTTGATAATTCTGTATTTTCGTTAGCGATAATGAATTTCTGCCATTAGCGAATTCCTTTCATTGCGAGTGCATTATCATTCGTCATTCGCAATTACAACGGTTAGATGACGATTCAACCTTTCGAAGCATACATTTTTTAAATGACCGTTTGATCGTGAACATTTTTACTAGAGGGTTTTAGGAGTCACCGATTGGGAATCCGCTATCAGATTTGCAAATTTCAAGATGGCGGAAGTGAATTTTCAAATTCTTATCGAATTTTTCGGATTTACGCGTTGATGTCGGTCATATTGGGTGAGCGACCCCAAAAACTCTGAGTAAAAATTTTCATTAATATTCTCGTGAAGTAACGTTTTAAAAGGCGAGCAACATAAAAAACATACAAATACAGTTTAATTAACATAATTGTTTATAATGTAAAATTCATAAATAAACCAAATTAAAAAAGACGATTTTTTTGGAAAAATTCATTTTTGCAGAAGCTATCCAAGAAAATAACTTGAAATTTAGTGAGAATGGGTTTTTGGAGTCACTGATAACAAATCCAATGTCAGATTCACGTGATTCAAAATAGTGGACCCAATATGGCCGACATCCATCCATAAATCCGTAAAATTCGATAAGAATTTGAAAATTCACTGTCGCCATCTTGAATTTCGCAAATCTGATAACGGATCCATAATCGCTGACTCCAAAAACCCCCTAGTAAAAATTTTCACGATCATACGTTCGTTTAAAAAATGTATGTTTCGAAAGGTTGAATCGTCATCTAACCGTTGTAATTGCGAACGACGAATGATAATGCACTCGCAACGAAAGGAATTCGCTAACGACAGAAACTCATTATCGCTAACGAAAATACAGAATTATCAAAAAAACATTAACGATACAAACTTTTTCTTGGGTACGTGTATTTAAAATCATTATCCACAATTAATAAATATTCCACTTTTACTCAATAATAATCGATTATCATTATTGGAGAATTATTGAAATTTTTCATTTGTTAGTTGCTCTTCGATCGGTAATAACAACTGCGGATTAATTAATCGCAGCAGTAAATGGGGCCCGCGTTCGTTCCTGCCAGAAAACAAAAGAAAATCGGTTTCGAACTGTGAATACCATTTTTTATCGAACAGGCAAATTTGATTTCCGTCTCCAGAAGCGTCCCGTTTTCGATACAGGTTTCTCTCGGCAACCGATGAGTACTCATTCTACTTGTTGAATCTTCCTCTTTAACATTCTCGAACTCGAATTAGGGGTACGCAAGTCTATCGACATGAAAACTGTCGAAAACCACAACAATGCGCTTAGATGATACCTAGATCTCGTCTACGAGGACGGTCATTGTGACAACACTAATACTCCAACGAAGTGCGTCGATAACCTGGATATCACGAAAAAGATCCGCTGGATCGCTCGACGCGTTCCTGAGTTATCGATCATGAGCGTTTTCGGCTTCGCGGGACGATAACTTCACTTGGAATTATCTGATTTGAATTTATCAGGGGGGTTTTCGAAACGCCAGGAGATGCTCTTTCAACTGGTATGAGTCATCGAAAGCTTCGCATGCAGCAAACATCAGTTTTTGAGCATTTTGCAAAACCTCGATTTACATCGAATTACAAAATGTTGGCGCAATCGGCCAATTTTTGACCGATCGAGTTGAAACTGGTTTCATTATATGTGTTATTAAATTTACTAGAATGTACTTATTTGGTTTTCCAAAATCGGTCAAACTGTCGCCAAAATCAACGAAATACATGTTGCCCCACTTCAAAAGGCGAGCACTGTATATACAGGGTGGTCCGTTTTAATCGACGGATACAAATATCTTCTCAACAACGATAGATATAAAAAAATGTTCGAAACAAAAGTTGTACAGGATCAAGAGGGTAACCTTCCCGTATCGCTGATCTCGACTTTGAGATCTGTCTTGAAGGTCACTCGAAGGTCATGATGATTTTTTTAATGGGAACCCCTATTTTTTGTTTCAGATTCTTAAAGTACTGAAAATTTTACGTTCAATTAGTATCCAATGATTTTTCATTTTGACCTTCGCTTGACCTTCAAAAGATCACATAAACATCAAATGATGTAGTTAATGCAGTTGCTGTTGATTATTTTTTCATGGGAAGATACTTCAGAGTAAAGTTGACATTACTTTTCTAGGTCATTTAGAGGTCAAAGCAAGTATCACAGTCGAAGATCACAGAAGATACTCACATGCTATTTGCTTGAAATTTTTCGACCTTGTAACGTCTAAACGGAAAATTTCAAGCAAATAGCATGTGAGTATCTTCTGTGATCGTCGACTGTGATACTTGCTTTGACCTCTAAATGACCTAGAAAAGTAATGTCAACTTTACTCTGAAGTATCTTCCCATGAAAAAATAATCAACAGCAACTGCATTAACTACATCATTTGATGTTTATGTGATCTTTTGAAGGTCAAGCGAAGGTCAAAATGAAAAATCATTGGATACTAATTGAACGTAAAATTTTCCGTACTTTAAGAATCTGAAACAAAAAATAGGGGTTCCCATTAAAAAAATCATCATGACCTTCGAGTGACCTTCAAGACAGATCTCAAAGTCGAGATCAGCGATACGGGAAGGTTACCCTCTTGATCCTGTACAACTTTTGTTTCGAACATTTTTTTATATCTATCGTTGTTGAGAAGATATTTGTATCCGTCGATTAAAACGGACCACCCTGTATATACATATATACATATACATATATACAGGGTGGACCACGCAACGTGTGCACCTCTTTTACGACCAAAATATGCGTTGCACGAAAAAATGTTATATACACATGTTACATGGTTTATAAGGCTACACTATGTGGTGGATTCATTTTTTTTTAGGTGGAGGCGATCCGAAGATTTGAAGGTCAACTTTGTTTTTTTAAATGGAATGCTATATTTTTTGTAGCGCAATATGGTAGAGTATCGAATTCTGAGTAAAAAAGTATAGACCTTTATTAGCCCTCAAGTTAATAGCTAACGAGTAATTTCACTTTATTACTTTAACAGTACCTTCGCTAAAATTCCTACGCTTTCCTACCCTAAAATTGAATCTCCGACTTGAAATATTACGCGAAGGAAATTTTAAAGTAATAAAGTGAAATTACTCGTATGCTATTAACTTTAGAGCTAATAAAGGTCTATACTTTTTTACCCAGAATTCGATACTCTACCGTATAACGCTATAAAAAATATAGCATTCTATTTAAAAAAACAAAGTTAACCGTCAAATCTTCGAAGCGCCTCCATCTAAAAAAAATGCATCACATAGTGTAGCCTTATAAACCATGTAACATTTGTATAGAACATTTTTTCGCGCAGCGTATATTTTGGGCGTAAAAGAGGTGCACACGTTGTGTGGACCATCCTGTATATATAGAAAGTAAGAAAGACCTTTGTAGCTCGATATAATGTTTCAGAAGCAATTAGATTCGAAATGTTGAACCGTGCGAACGTCTATATTCGGAAATTTCTAGAGTTGTTCAATGCAAGATGGATAAAAAAGTATCGAGAGAAGACAGGACAAATCGACGAATTTATGTCACGAACCTTGAAAGGGAAACAGTTTTTCAATCCAAAAACTGCGGAGACTGATGATGGCAGAGCGAGTACGTCAGCAAAAAAATTGAGAGATCAGGATGAATATTATGTGCCAAAAACGGATGCAGTTGATTACAGAATAATTAATTTTTTCACTGTTTTTTCGGCGATAGCGAGTTTCGTGAAATGTGCAAAGTGCAACAGCAAAATATCTTTTGGCATAGTAAGCGATCGTGGACTTGGGTTCAAAATTTCTGTTGTGTGTGATAAGTGTACTCCTCAATACCTGCCGCTACCTGCTTACTTTGTATGGCTCTAACACGGCTTCCTTCAAAGTAATGTATTTCGGATTTGGCATCCAGAAACTTGATCAAAAGGTGTTGGGGCGGTAACACCTAAAATAACAATGAATGTTTCCATTTTACTAAGGCAGCTGTTCATGCCTAAACACCTACACTGTGGCTATCGAAATTGCTGCTTACATGGTAACATTTTCAACGAAGGCTTTAATGCCATCCTATTTATAATGACAATAACAGGAATCGTCAGTGGAATACATACATCTGTATTCGTCAATGCGGTTTGGGGGACACAACGTCTACAGAGGTCCGCAAGACGCAGCCTCGAGGCACCCAAAGCCACTCGCATAACGAGTAAAAACGCAATAATGTATCTAAAGAGTTCATTCAGGCATAAGAAGGCCTTTATGGCTTTGACATAGGAGGTTAGGAAAAAAACTCTTTAAGTACTTGATATGCCTTCGTGAACTGTACTTGAAATTTTGAACGCGCTTTTCTCGAAACATTTTCGCGACTGTTCGTCATAATAATCAGAACACCATTGAAACGATCGAGTTGAAACTCGGACAGCATATCGGGGGAAGATAACTCTATGAATTAATAATCGAAAAAGATGGCACGTTGCATTGTTTTTTTTAACAGAAAGCTGGTCTTTTTTATTAAAAATCTGTATTCTGAGTTTGAAAAGTCGTCATATTCTCAATTTTCAAAAGAAAATTTTTATTTCGTTAACAGATAGCAATATGTGTATAAAGTGAAAGGCTATTTTTTTCTTCAGTTTACATGATCTGACAGAATACATGATCGTGCCAATCAGCAACAACGATTTTTTTCGCGGCATCCTGGATGGAAGAGAGTAGGAGGTGCATTATTATCAGAAACTGTTTGTTATTTATTTTTTTAAACATGAACGTACAATAAATCTATCTGCTGAATTTCAAATTGATTCAAAGCATTATTATTTCACGATAAAATCACAAAAAGCAGTCATTTTAGCGAAAAAAAGGAATGCTTGCCTTAAGATGGAAATATTACGTCAGAAATACACCGTTAATTTTATTACCTGTATCGATGGAACACTCGCGAAATCATAGATAAAATACAATAGTGAAATATTTTGAACCCAGTTCAAAAATAATGCAAAGCTGAAGTTTTGTTGCAGGTGATGAAATCGCGGCGCGCCCCCGATCAAAAGCCGATCGAAGGCACGCTCGAGTGTCCGTGCGGATATCGGGAATTCACCGAGCGAATACCTTCCGAGATATATTTGTTCTGGGATTAATATAAACTTCAAGGTAGTTTCGAACAAACAGCGAAGCCGTGAAACGAGCATTGGGCGAACGCGTGGGCGTAACTCCACCAATGATTCCCCTTCCCGATTATCCGTAGTTATATAATTAGTACGCATTGCGAAAGTTGATGTGCGAACATCCGAAAACGTGTGTATGTATTTTGAAGTATAGAGTTCGCGCCTATACTTTGATTGACAGATTATTCGTATTGGCTTAGTCGGCTTAGTCAATAACGATTAGCAGCAACTTACTCTCGTCATCTTCGTAATCATCTCTGTAGAGAACGTGTCTATCAGCTGAGTCATCGGAATCCTCACGTATCACGTAGGGTCTAGCATTTTCTTTGTTTTCCAGCGTACAGGACAAACCCATTCCAAATCGGACTGGTCGACTGCTGTAATTCGGAAACCGGACAGATAATTAGTAATCATTGAAGGAGGAATCATTGTCATTTTTTTTTGCCCGAAAAAAGATACGGTTTGATGACTAGGGAACCAATAAACCGTGATTTCCAGTCGTCCTATCGTGCGACAAATGCGTCGATTCACACGGATGAAAGCTATGGCGTAACATGAAATCCCTATAGATGGTTTTTACTCAGATAAAATTGTCCCAGACGTTTATGGGACATACATAATAAAATTTCGATCGCTTGGTTCTCTCGAAATCAAGCCCTCGATCAGCTGTTCAGGTAAAAAAAACAAAGGCAGTACAGATACATTCGCGGGTAAATTTGGCGCAACCAAAAGACGCTACGCAACGTTTATCTTTGTATTTTATTATGAGTTTTTATCAGGAACACTTTACGTCATTGAAAACACGAAGTTATGTTCTCCCTCTATTCGTTGATGTTATACGTGATATGTAAAATGAAATACCGTGACAGTTTTTTTTCGCGGAATATTTTCTTCCGATACCCAGTTGAGGTTTAAATTTGGAATATCCTCTGATAATTAAGTCTGTATTTCACAATCCACTCATGAGTTTTAGCAATTATTGCTCATTTCGTTGCGCCAACATTATCCCCGTCGGAACACGAAAAATTCCGCACTCTATAGTTTTCAGGCATGCTTATAAATATTGTTACAGACCAGATGGCCCATTACCATATTCTTATCCTATGTCTCAAGGGCGGCCTTCTGCCAAGCATAAGAAGAATAACGATGCTTTACTAATGATTGAAAATGGGCGAGAATGAGATGTTCGGTAAATATACAGCAAGAAAAAATCATCGATACTGACAGGGAAAGTTCAAGAGGAAAGGTGGAGCTCGAAAAAGGAAAAATTAATTCTTGTCTCATCGAGCAGATATGTTAGTGATAAATTAGACAAAGTCGAGTTTTCCAACGACACTCATTTCGTCAGAAAATCTTTTTTTTCAACGAAATCATTCCTCTATTACGTTCTTCCTAGTTGTCAATATCATCTCCTTTAAGGAAGCAAAAAGGATATATTTTTCGGGATTGTCAGTTTTCAACGAAAATGGAGGTCAGGGCAGAATTTTTCATCAATGCATCATTATGTGCCGCTGTCCGAAGAAACTTACTTGAACGAGGCATGGAGTTCCTGACGCAAAGTGAGTGGTCGGTTTTCTTGGGTTGGAGTATTTTGTGGAGTACCGGGAGCACTTGCCGAACCCTTTTTTTTCAATGCACTCTTGAGTGGCATGGCATGAAACTTTGGCTCTTTCGCAGGAATTTCTTCGACCCTGGATGTGTCGATGTTCGGATCCGCCTGCGAAAACCTGAATACGCGCAAGCTGTCGTCCTCCTCTTCCTCTTCCGCATCATCATCCTCCTCTTCATCTTCGTCATCGTCAGGATGGATCTCGACATCCTCTGTACGTAACAAAAAATAATTAATACGGCGATGTTATTTACGAGCGAGTGAACATGGCTCCGCTTTGTTGTTTATGTAACAGATCTTCAATACCCTTTTACTTTTGTGTGCGTGTGTGAATATTTCTTTTTTTGGAAAAGCCAGGAGGATTTATCTTTTTGTAGTTTTTCAATGTTTTATTTCTTTTCGTCCCAATAAGTACGACAGATATAGGGAGAGAATGTGGGGAGCAACCGAGAAATCCCAGAATAAAACCGCGTCAGACACTTTCACTATTGATCGGAAATGGGTTTCTGTTATCCTTTTTAACAGAGCACAAGGGAGTACAAAAATTCTTCATGAATTGATTTTATCGTACCTCATTTTGATGCAACGAAAAAAATAATGATGATAGTATGAAATGTTAAAGTAATGTAACGATTCTAGGATTGACGAAAGTTCGCGCGTGATTATATAAACAACTTACTATCCTCACCGTTCAGACACTCGGCATCCCATGCAGACAGTTGATTCTGTGAATGCATCTGTTGCTGTACTTGTTGCTGCTGTAGTTGTTGCTGATGCTGCCTTGTCAATAAGGTCGGGCTAGGCGAACTGAACATTGGGGGTGGGGGAATAGGTCCGATTTCGCTAAGTGGAATTGGCGGTTCCGGAAGTTCCGAAAGGACGAGCATATTGTTGTGAGGTGGTAGAGACGTCATGTACCTATCGTTAGCTTGCTGCTTCTCAAGCGTCAACTGCATACCACCTTTCCGCCTGTTGATCATTCTCGAAGGGTCAAGAGTGTTCGGTCGGTTCAGCCTCTGTTCTCCGGATTGAGCAATACCGAATCCCAAATTCCCGATGATCCCCGAGTTGCCTCCTACGCATCCAGTTGACTCACTATTTCCTGATAACGCTCCATTCTCGTTCTGCTGCTCAGTCTTTTCCTTCTTCGGCTCTGCGAAGATCGAAAAATGTTTTAGAGAAAATTTACAAAAATCTGAAAATACAGAGTACTCCCGCAACTGGCTCACTCTCACTCACTCTCAACGGTAGTGTAAAATTTACAATGAAAAGTTAAATCAACAATTGAAATTTATTACAAAACCGCCATGTGTGCGTTTGGTAGTTTATTGGCATTATACACACGACGAGGAAAATACACGGACGTTGTATGTATAATTCGACTTTTCTGGGACAGGGTCGAGCGATACGCTTATATAGAGCAAGTTGGACTCGAGCCAATGAAATTCCAACCGTTTGCGAGGTAAGCATAAATTTGCCGGATTTTTCGTAGAGAAGCGCCTGTGACAAGCTGTATAATTCTGTTTAGTTCATTGTTGTGCTTCTCTTTGTTCCATCGCAATCATCTGGTCTTCCCCCTGTACCTGAATCGTCAGTTTTGTATAAATGCATAACCTACCTACCAGTCAATCATTAAAATGAATTGAATAATATCCCGATGACATTCCTTTGAAGTTTCAGTTTCGTCGGAATGGATATTTTTTTAATGGCATGTCATCGCTATTCTGATGCCATTATGTCGAATGCGGAGACGCATAACCTTCGATAAACATCGAACGGTTAAAAGAAGCTCGAGAATTCAGAGTAAACATCGTTCGAAGTATTACTTTATTATTGGTTGACAAGACACGCGCGCGATTCCATTGTTTCGTCGTAATTCACAACCCTGACCAACATTGCTCGAATGTATGCAGCAGGAAAAATTTGCTTCGTGAAGAAATTTGATAAATACTCCGAGCAGCAATACCCCTCACCTGACGGAGGAAATTTATCACCCTTTTTGTAACCGGGTGGTAGGAAATCGGCCGGTGGGGTTATTGGCGGTATGCCGTCCCAGCAGGGAACAACATCTGGTTGAAGTAGCCCGCATTGATGTGGCTGTTCCTGTTGATACGGCTGACGCTGATGATGATGTTGCTGGCTATGATGCTGATGAATGGAATATCCCATGGTCGAAGAAAGCTCCGGTGCTTTTTGTTGCTTATCACATCGACGTCGCCGACGACCACCCGGAGCTAGGGTCTTGACAGCGGCGAGGAAGCTCACACCGCTCATTTCAGGTTCGATCTCTCGAGATCTCCCGTTTCGCCTCTTTTACGATCAAGTTCACTTTCATTAATGACATCGACGCGACCAGAATCTTCGTCATTAAACACCTTTATTGCGAGAGGATATGTCGGGCTCTTGTGGGACTTTCGCAACTAGGGAAAAAGAAAACTGGATAAAGGAAACCGGAAAAAACGATACACTCGCGATGAGAGCCGTTCTCAGTGACGGAACCGCACGGGATTAGGGAGCACGCCAGCTGGTTGTTGAAACACACCAATAGTGCCTCTGAGACCTGAGACTCTGAGACAAGAGACGACGACCACACTGGACCACACTACCACAGTACGCTGCAGTACGCTCTTGGTGGCACAAGGGCAAGGTGGGGTGCTGGTTCGCGAGAAACGACGCTGCGCAACGCAAACCATTGGCAACCGCGAATAGCAAACAGGCGCGTTGGTGGGAAAACGCGCGTGGGCGCTTTTGGCCAACGCCGAGTGTTATGTAGCCTCGACGAATGGACCGAGGGTCGCTGTTACGCTTGTATATACCCCGGGCATTAGGACCGATCGTTACAGGGAGAAACCTCGGTATGAGATGAGACCGGGGAAAGCTACCACCAAAATTGCGTTCCAAGCGAAACAATCAACGGTAATATTTACATATACTCGCATCCCTCTCGAGTCCTGTCAATCGTTTCACCGTCAACGCTTTACTCATACTCTCTATATACACTGTCATATTCCGCCTACCCGCTAACCTTACAATCAGGACTAACGAAAAAGTCTGCAAAGATGCACACTATCGAGGGCGCGCGCATCATCCTTCCTCCTATTATCGATCATTCGCGTTTGCGTTGGTGGTTGGCACACTGTTTCCCCTATCCGAACCTCGCTACTATTTACTGACCTTATGCTACATGATTTTTAACTGAGACGTTGGCGCGTGTACGACCTTGGACTACCGACTTGCACACCTCCTCTTACACTTGAACTCCTCTTTCTTTCCTTATTCCTCTTTTCTCTGTTTCGTAATATTTTAACAAACTTGCAAACAATTGTTGATGCTCCGGGCCACTTTGAACTCAGCGTGTCAAACGCGCAATGGCGGTCCCCTGGATTATAATATTTTCATATTCATATCGGACTCACCCAGCATCTAAATTAATAAAACTCCTTAATATTCTTGAGACCTTGGCCGCGACTGACTTGGTACTTTGAATCCAATTTTTGACTCTGTTCAACCCACCCCGTCTATGATCCAGCCCGAACATCAACTTTTGTAAAATGATTCGCACATGAGCGAACTCACACATTCACAGTGAGCTTAATCATTGTCATGTAATTTAAAATTAAAAAATCAAAGCTTCATATTATCATAATATCGAAGATTCGGCATTGGCTCGATGGACCTATAGGAAAAGTTGACCGCATCGTCCTCCGCAATGACCTATTACCCTGGCAGGTCGAGTTATATCGCATAATCCTGTGCTGCATCGATACAACCTCCGAATATGTTGTATCAGACTCTTGTTGTTTCGTTTACGATACGGTGTTTGCCTGGACGCGCCTGCCACTAAACAAACGTCGATTCTCATACTTTGGCGCATTGTTTTATCATCTTTATTCTTTTATTGATTTATGGATCCGGAGTCTGATAAATAAATGTCAAAAAAAGTAATAAACATCGTAAATGTAATAATATGGCAAATTTTACCGAGTTATTACCATTACGAACATTTATTCGAGAGACACCCTTTTTGTGGACAACATACGGAAACCGCTAGGCATTTCGCTGACTTATTCATTCACTCCAAGTTCCTTCAAGCGCCGTCAGGAGATTAGAAATTATCATTGGAACGCCAAATCCAAATACCCATTTCAAATCTTGCTACTGGCGAAGTGAGCTCGATAATTTTGTTTCTTCTAACAAGAAAACTTTGCGAGGAAACGTTGTCCCCCTCCGATTTCGAGGACCTTTAAGTATGTTGTAGTCCTCAATAAAATAAGAGACACGTATTCTTTTTTGTCGGTCCTCAAGCTGTTTCAAGAGGTGAAATCAACCCTCAAAATTGGGGGTTTCAGGGGGTTTTTTCGCTTTTTCACCAAGAAGCAATGCATCGATCGACACAAAACCAATTGCAAAATGTTTCTCAGGCTAAATAAAAAATTTTCCATATTTTAAGTTCCCTGGCCCTGGTTCACCCCCCAAGAGTGGTTCACCCTTTTCAAACGTTTTTTTTTACTCTTTCCATGGAATTGCCGATCGATTTCAAGAAAAAAATTGTGGAATTAATGAGCATAAAAATATAAAGTTGACGAGTTTTAGCATTTCTCGAAAAAAACAAATTAAGGGGTGAACCATCCCTCCGTTAAAATTTGTCTATTCCTGATATTTAAAATTTTTTTCTTATTTTAAAATTTTACAAATAATTCAAAAGTCAGTGAAATAATGAAATCATCATGTTGGATGGGGGTCTTCACCCCTTCCACGCAGGGGTGATCCGGTCTCTCGTGTGAAATTTTGTATTATACTCTCTGAAGAAAATGGCGTTCGGAAATTACCGAAAACTTCAACCAGCCGCTCGAAATCGTGGAAATGAGAGAGCAGTGCATGAGTCGCGTGGTTTTCGTCCTAAAATATTTACCTATATTTTTGTAACCTCAACCACTGAATTTTATAGCCAAAACTCCAACAAAATAATTGCAAAAACAAAACTGTATGTATGTTGTTTCGGTTCGTCACAAATGGCATTTGAGTTTTATCCCATTTTCGGGCTATTTTCGATGCCTAGTTCACTCAAATGAAGCAAAATAGGTCAAGTTAGTTTTTGCCGTCCTTCGATTAGATTTTCGTGTCACATGAACCGACATACAATTCAGTATGTCATATTCGGAAGAGTGCATAATTGATCGTGTTAAGGGGTGAGAAAATATAACCAAACTTGACGTGCATGGTTAAGACAAAAGAGGTTCCTTGCACGTGAAGTTTGATTTTTTTTTTTTAAATGTTACTTTTATTTTCAACACTAATTAAAACAAATACTTTTACGACGACTACTACTATTTTAATTACTTGGTGTACATTTTTTACTTATTAAAGTTTTAAATGTGGATTTCTTTTTGTAGGAAACCACCGAATTCAATCATGTAAGACAAAAGAAACAAAAAAAAATTCTTCAAGCGTTAAGACTTTGACATCGGAAAAGGTTAAAATACTTTGAGGTTAGGTCTCTACCGTCAGGTCACAAACATTCTTTTTTATTACTTGGTGTCGAGACTACCACACCTCTAGATAACGGCCGCCATATTGCAACCATAAATTCGAACTACTAAAGTTGGATTTCAGATCAGGCCATTATTTCTATCAATATCAGATTACTTTCCGGATTCGTCTACGCCATATTGGATCCGCGGTTTTTGTACTTTAGAATCTGATGTCAGATTCGGCTTCAGTGACCTCAAGAACCGTAATACTGAGATACTGAACTGGTCTGTTAAATTTTTTCTCCAATACAAAAGTGGTGGGTAAATATCATTAATTTTATCATTAATTTTTATGAAAAGTTTTGAATTTAGTGGTTCAACTGCTTACAATGACTCGAGCTTCAGAATCTCAATTCGAAATATTTGTATTATTAATTAATATTCTAATCATTATTCATCATTTTTTAATTATACTTTACTTGAATGATTGGTAATTGAAGTTTTTCTTAAAACTGATCTCCTTAATAATTAATATTTAGGTGAGGTGAAACAAAATTTGACTGGCACGTTCAATATTCTCAAAGATATGAATTTCTTGCTATACCGAACTTTCTCATTAGTTAAAGTTTTTGATTCCATTATTTTCGAAAGTATATTAATTTTTTAGAGTAAAAAAGTTACTTGCCCTCCCGCTTACCGGATTTGAAGGGCGCGTAAGGTTGTTTTCGAAACATAATAAACTCACTTTTGAAATTAATGGAAGCAATGTTTTCAACTGAGTGCGCATGTACAATTAGAGTTGATTAGTGACATTGAGTATTGAATATAATCCATTATAACACTCAAAAAATATACCCGTTTAGTTGAGAAAATTGCTATGCAGAACTTTCTTTCAAATTCTCGATGTAACACTTTTTAGCAAGTGCCTTTGCCTTTGAATAGAGCGCAATGTATAGTTCCTGGCTTCGTACCGAAAAATTATTCAATTTGGGAAAAGCTTCAAAATCGCTTTTGCTTGCTCTTTGCAACCATAGGTTAGCTGTTCCGACTTTCATATTTTCTCAACGATCCATGCAAATTTATTCTAGTCAATAAATATTGTCGTTTCCCATGTATAACGTAGTTGGAAAGAAACAGAAGCATCTAAAAATTACGTAATGGTAACAAAACCATGGGCCCTGTGACCTCGAAAGTGATTGTCACTCGGTGCCCTTGCACCGGAGATGATTGCTTACAAAGAATAGATGAGGGAGGAAAAGCGAATACCACGATTGTTCGGGGAAAATCCATTTCACGGGGCTGTCCTTGACATTCAAACATATAGGGGTTTACCTCAGACCTCAATATATGCTGGGCTACATCTATACTACGAATCATCAAGTCAACCTATTTCGTTGTAACGGGTAAACCTGTTTGCAATTTGCTAAATTTTTCCATGTCGACCATGAAACAATATCAAGTGTTTTCAACACTTGATATTGTTTCATTTCGGTTGCGCATGCATGTCCATGAATTATTTTAAGTTCTTTTGCAGTATGTTCAGAGGCGTAGTCAATAGAGGATTTATGGTCTTTATCATCAGGCATCATGCCACATATTCATAGCCATACATTGAGCATTGTATAGAAGATATGATTCTTATATAATGCAATAGTTACTGATGTGCCATTTTAATAACGAAAGTATTGTAAAACAGCGACTGACACGACTTTGGACCTATGTATGCGATGATCATTCGAGTTAATAGCATTTTAATGACGAACCGAACCGTCATGAGTATGAGAGATGGCTGAAAAAGGACTGCAGAGTTGTCTTTAAAGCGCTGATTTTTTGGAAAAAAAGAAGAGAACGATGGTGCTCTCTGTTAAAGGACGACAAACAGTCTTCTCTGCTACTCATCGAAATATCAATAGATTAGATGTAAAATTGGTAATGAGAGTGACAACCTGAACGTATTTCAGATGTTCTCAAGTATTTTATTAGACAAAAATAATCGCGAATGCTCCACATTTCCGGCTCAGTTTTATCAACGCTGATGTTAGATATCGACCGAGTATAAAGGTATCCTAAGTTCTCAATATGAATTATTTTTGTTAATCGGTGACGCTTTTTGATATTTCACAGACTTTCTTTTTGCGTTAGCAGTTTCGAATTGAAAATTTGTACTGTTATGTAATGGAAAAGTATGTAGAAAACATAAACAGCTATATTCAGCTGGTAACATCTTATCGGCTGCCGAGACGAGAGATGTAGCAGTAATCGGTCGTATCGGCTTCGCGTATACATTATACAGGGACAAACCGACTTTGAGACAAAACACTACAGCCCTGTTCATTCGATTCCATCGTTTCGTTCAGATAAGTTTAAATTGGTATTATAACACCTCATTTTGACATAACTTTTCTTAATGATGCGATACTCAAAAAAACATTTTCGCGTGAGTCCCGTATTCGGAATAAAGTCTACTTTATTCCTATCAGAAAAAAATATGTTTTCACATTATTTTCGTCGTGGCCACTTTTGTCCTGCAAAACCTATCATTTTCCGATGAACACCGTATTTGTTATCGAAAAGTTCAGAAAATTTCCTTTAAAAATCACCCGCGACCCGTCCGATTATCTTTACGGGGGGCGAAACAAAAGGGGGTGGCCACCCTTAACATGTCACCCTGTATATATACACTATATATATTAGGGTGACCGTTATTTTGGGTTCGGTGACATTTTTTTTACGTCTAGCAAAAAAAGTAATCAAGGTATGATAAAACAAATCTGGGTAAAATTTGGACGCGCTGGGATAAGGAGAACACGTGCCACCGAGCAGTTTTATTTAAAAAAATACATGAATTTCTTCGAAGTATTCTTTACGCCATAGTACTACGTTGGTTGTGAAAGAGGTATGGATTTTTTGCGAAAAAGCTGGAGCACCGGTGCAAACGTTACGTAGGTGCATCGAAAATTTATTCACTGCTTCGATTTCCTGCCGCAATGTGGCCAAACCGCCACGTCCGACTTCAAGTTTTGTATTAATTTTTCAATCTACTCATGACGGTACATAATTGATGGCAAAAAATCAGTAAATAAAATATTTTGTACCTCTTAATATGTATAATCAATGTACCCAATTCCAGATTGTTTAATTATTATTATGAGACTAATGAATATTTTAGTGCGGCGATTAAAATAATTCATATATTTTCGAAAATAAAACTGCTCGGTGGCACGTGTTCTCCTTATCCATGCGCGTCCAAATTTTACACAGATTTTTTTTATCACATCTTGATCACTTTTTCCGCTAGACGTAAAAAATATTTTGCCGAAGCCAAAATAACGGTCACCCTAATATATATATATGCGATTGCACAGAAAAGGACGGAACGGAAAGATTGCGATAGGTAGAGTGCTTGGTTTTGTGTTGATTGACTGCGTGACTGTAACGTTGAAAATATCTTCGAGATGGCGCACCATTCTTGTCTGCGGAAGACCTTATTTGCGCGTGATACGGATTAAAACAGGATGAAATGCACACAGCAAACAATATATATAATAAAAAGTGTGAGTGAGGGGGCCTCGATCGGGCCAGCTTTAGCGCGAGTCTTCGCTTCCTCTATCTATATTTTTTTTGCAGAATGGTGCGCGATGCATTAATTGTTACTTATCTTATTTTTCCTGAGATGTTTCCTATCGCTCAGCCCTTCCCTTTCACATACCTGTTCTACATATAGAGAAAAGACGAGGACGCTTCTGAAATCGCGAAACTTCCTGTCTTTTCATTCGTTTTCTTATCAAGGCAATGCGTCTAAGTACCGGCAGAAATGTCGTGACGACTATAGCGCCTTCTTCCCTCTTCGTAGGCTCACACGTAAGAAAATAAAGAAAATAAAACCATGCTTGCGCGGTGAATTCGTGTTGTCGAAAGATAAATTACGTCGATAATGAGTAACTTTTCGTGGCTAGTGAGTTGTAACAAACCTTGGGGCAGATGAGCCAGACCGGTACCTTTGAAACACGTACAGCCCATTATAAATCCCATCATCGGCGTGAGCGCGTGCGCGCTCAGGCGCACGAATATAACCGCACCCCCGAATCAATTGAAAAAAGCAGAAATAAAATTTTTTCGAATCTTCCGTCTAATTTTTCGCTCGTTTTGCATTATCTTATTAATCAGTCACTTAGTTAAATATATATATAAATATATATACACATACACACTCAATATATAATTATATATATGCACATGTATATTTGGAGCGCACAATGGTTCGCACTATGGTGGACTGAGGCTCGCCGATCTCGTTGCATGCGACGCGGCGCTAACGAGATTATAACGACACGTACGTACAAATTCTAAACGCTGTCGCTTTCCTATACAGAGTTCTATGCGCCTCCATAATTAATATAAGGTGATCGCGTCCAAGCGGAAGTTTGCCGTTTCTGCGACGTCGTCGTCCTCTTGGTCGCTTCCGTTGTGCCTGTTTTTCTGATCGCCGCATTAACAAGCTCACGCTGAGACTATTGGCCTCAATCGTCCTCATCTGTCATAAATACGCTGCGTTGCCAAAAGATCAGGGTTTTTTTGCGCGCGTATGTTAACAATGACCAATGTGTCTCGTAAGAAGCTTGTCGGTATTAAGCGAGTTAGCACTCGGTAAGTCGGGGATCCCTCCCACAGTGGTACACCGACCCGTTGTACCTCTTGAGCAATACGCGCTAACCATACGTGTATGATTCTTCATGAGTTTTTATTCAAGAGCTCTCTGTCTCTCTGTCTCGTTTAACTGTTATCGCCTGTGATGATTGTCTCGTACATGATGAAAAGTATTGTGTAGCTACGGTAAGTAACTTGATATGGCACGGGCAAACATCAACTGAAATTTTTTTCCAAGCTTTCACTGTGAGTGATTGTTAACTGTTTTTCTTATTATTTCCCCCCCTGTTTTTCCACTTAATCTACGGAGCAAGGCCTCTTGGAGGAATCACTTCTTGAAAATCTTGCAGATCTCGGTGAGTCTTTCGAGATGCATGCTACTACATAGTGCAGAAATAATGCACGGCCCAAATACATCTTGGTTGTACAACAAAGCGCGAGGCGAACATGCTGGCCACTTTAATGGAAATTCGACGAGATTGATTTTTTGTTACCGAACACAGTGCATTACAATCCTGTCTGCACATACACACACATCGACTGCACGAATACTTGTCGGATGCAATGGCCCTATGACCCGTTTTTATATAGTACAAACTGGCTCACTTGCTTCTGCATTGACTCATCATTGATGTTCGTTGTTGCGAAAATTACATTTGTTTAAATATCCTCTCGAGGTATCACTGCAAAATTATTAAGTCAATCACACTTATAATATCGTTGATGGTTGAAACCAATCGGTCAGCGTCTCTATCGCAACGATGTGATTCAATGTGATTCTTCGTATATGACAATGATCGACCGTAAAAGAGTAGACTCGAAAAACACCAGTGTTAATGATAGTCGGGGATTAAACCGCACTCCAGTTCTCGACTTCGTGATTATCGACGGAACGTTGAGTTGAGCCTCGCAGAAGGTTGCGCGCGCGAGATACAGCAACGATAAACACGAAAGGAACGTACGTGATAATGACGAGTTGGCGAAGGATCGGGAGAATCGCTGAGCTGATGCAAGTCGGGGCATTGCATTTCCCGTGGAGCCACAATGACTGAGTTTCATAAGTCGATTTACCGAGCCTTGGCTCATCGTTACCATGCGACTTGCTCGTTGCGATCGATCACCGACGTGTTTGCGTTCTGCGTTTATTTTGTTCTCTTGTTAAACGCTAGTGCACGCTAAAAGCGTACCTCCACCTCGTTGCGTTCATCCACGAGCAGTACTGGACTGCAAAAACACTTTCGGTTTTCGGTTACTTCGGTGAAGAGGGAAAAAAGCACGATGAATAATGCGAATGAAAAGAGTTTAACAGTTGTGAGATGTATAAGTTGTGCACGGCATCTAAGTGAGGTCGGTTATTGACTGAGCGTGTCCGGGCGTCGCGACGGCGACTCCTTCTCCCTCCCTTCTTTATTTCCCTCTCACTCTAAAACACGCACACACACTCTCTCATCCCTTCTCCTCGTTCCCGCCCGATCGCAACGTCATCCTACCACCCATTGCGCCTTCCGTTGCATTTTCTCCTCTCCGCAACACCGATCGCGAGCCTCCGTGCAACTCCGGGATAGACGGAACTGACGAGGTAAGCTTGCGCCACGGCTAACGGAGCACAGAGTTTCACGATCTACCTCAAAGCTTCGCGCCCTTCTCGATCTGATTGACATCAAGAATCCGCCATTGCTGTATCATATGACATTTCATCTATGAGATGCATGCAATGTCCGTGGCTCGATTGAAAATTCTCCGTTGTTGACATACAGCCGCATCGATTTCCAATTGCGTCACTTCAGTACTTATGTGCTATCCTCGAGTTTAACTTGCTCTGATATGACGTCTGATGTGACGAGTAATGGGCAGAAGTCCACTAGTGTTTATATATTTATATATTTATTTTTTCCGAATTCGCTCGGAGCAATATTGACTGCTGTCAATAGAATGTTGCACCTAACCCCCTGGTGGACGTGATTACATCCAGTAATTTACGTCACGGCTTGGAGGACATGCAAACGCCATCGATGCATCTTCGTGACCGTTGGTTCAAATTTTTTCTCATATTGACGATGTAGCTCACAACAAAACAAAACGTGTCTTACCTTGCGCATTGCCGTTCGCTTGACTCGATTGCACTGTCATTCCAGAATAAACCGAAGATAAACGAGGCGATGCTTGCTCATTACTGGAAAGACTCGTGCTGGTTTGGTGAGAATTGGCAGTGGTTGGCGTTGGAGTTGATTGTTGGCACTTAATGGTCGAGGATGGCGATCCACCACCTACTGCCGTTTGCTCATTAAGATGGAGCCTCTGCGTGTCTTGCTGCGGGGTTGGTGGCTTCTGAACGTTTAAACATTCTGCATCGACACGGTCACTGCCGCCTGTATAATTATATATGCAATATATATATA